>PVJI01010723.1:0-59166 GCA_004026765.1 Micronycteris hirsuta | reverse complement strand
CAGAGGGGAGGAGAGACATGGTTGGAGCAGAGGCCAAGCTCACAGGCCTTGAGCTTGTCCGTCAGAGGCGCTTCCGCGCTTTATTTATTTCACCCTTTAATTCCCTCCTCATTCATGGCCAAGAGTGACTATTCAGCTGTTCTCTGTGTGGAGAAGACAGACAGATATCCCTTCTGAGCATCTCACTACCTGGGATGGCCAGCAGGTGCATCCAGCAGCTTGCTGCCCGGGGGGGCAAAAGCTATTCCAGGGTTCCAGGCAGAGTTGAGGCCACAGCTCAATCTCCTGGTTTCCCATCGGGGCTTTTCCCATCACACCACAAACCCATGGACCCCTGAGTCACCCGAGACCCAGGAGAAAAGAGTCAAAGAGCCAGCCAGCTGGTACAAAGAGAAAAGGACAAAAGAAGACCAGGTCCCGGAGCCTTCGCTGCCTCCCGCTGGCCTATGTAGCTTCCCAGTCCTCCAGCCAGGCTTGGGACTCTGCAGCCCCGCCTGCCACACCCCGGGATCCCAGAGTGGGAACAACTGCCCTCTTTGGGAGACAGACTCTGGGTCTCCAGGGTGGGGTCTTGGCAAGGCACAGACACGTGAGGGGCCCCCACCCCACCCTAGTGGAGTACCAGCCCCAATCCCACAAGGGGAGAGCAGATGGGCAGGGGCACAGCGGCGCCAGGCCCAGGTCTGGCCACCACGGGCAGACCTGCCGACACCTGTGGGCATAGCTCCTTCCCCTGCCGCTCCCTGCACCAGCCTCATTAATACCCACCCTGGGGCTGGGCTGGGCTGGGGGTGGAGGGCGAAGAGAAACAGCTGAGGCAGTGGAAAGAGTCCTGGACCAGGCCCTTAACTGCTTGTGTGGCTTTGACAGGTCGTTGCTCCATGCCTCTGAGTTCTCGTCTGTAAAGCTGGGACCACTGTGCACGCACTGAGAGCCCGCTGGAGGAAGGCCACGTGGAGCACTTACCCGGTGCCAGACACACGACAGGCGTCAGCACGCGGTGGCAGTGGTCCTGCATCCCCAGGGCTTAGGAAGGAGCCCCTCCCCCACACTGCACCACTCCGCAGGAACCCCTGGCTGCATCCACAGACTTTTCCACAGCAGCGTTTCCACGCCCAGCTCCCAGGTCCCAGGCCACACCACCTTGCAGAGATCGAGAAAGTGGGGCAGATCTAGAGTGGTGGTGGCAGTGACGGTGGTGGTGGGGATGATGGTGGGAATGATGGTGGCAGCGGCAGCGGTGGCAGGTGATCATCTCAATGCAAAGCAGCTGCTATTATCGCTCTTGGCTCTGCCGCTCCCAGACCCTCAGCCTTTGGCTAGCCCCTTGGAGCCTCAGTTTCTACTCTACAAGATGGGACACCAAAAGGGCTAGTGTGAGTGCGACCGGAGAGAAAGGGTGAAATGCTTCGAGAGTGGGTGTCTCCCCGTCCCCAGCCGCCACCCCGTTCTCACAGGGGCCCGGCTCCAGTGGAGACACTGGGCTGCTGAGAGGGAAGAGGGGGAGGCGAGGGAGGAGGGTGGGATGGGGTGGAGGGAGCTGGCAGAACAATGGTCAGCCGGCTTGTGGTTTGTGTCCTGAGAGAAGTGAGTTGACGCTTTCCTGTCATCAGACTTTCCAGTCACCTGCCTGGGAACCTGAGGAAAAGGTTAGGGAGCCAAACACATATTGTTTCTTTGTTCGGGGTGCCAAATTTGGTGGGATGAATCGGCCATCTGTTCTCCCAGCGTCGATCTGGCAAGCCGGAAACCTCTGCTTTCTGAGTTGCCACTTTCCATCAGTGGCTAACAACCGGGGCGGGGAGCGGGTGGGGGCTGTGTCCTCCCCGTGGGCCGGCTGGCCCTCTAGGGGCCAGGCCCCTGCTCCAGGCCACTGGGTGGTGCTCCAGGCCTCAGACAGCCGGCCCCCAGCCGGCGCCAGCCTCCAGGGCCTTGGTTTCCCCATTCGTCAAACCCTGCGCATCCTTCTGGGGCTGGTGCGCCCACGTGACTGACTGCGTTGCTGAAGTCTGGGGAGAGGAAGGTCTTCGGATCTGGTGGCAGGCCTGTGGGCAGGATGAGTGTTGGCCCTTCCCGGGGGTCGCACATCGAATTCCTGAGGCCCTTTGCCAAGGTCTGCCCGCCTCCCCAGGGCAGGCTCAGAGTAAGGTATCTCAACGTGGGCACTCACTGGCTTTCACTGGTGGGAGTGAGCTTCACATCCTCAAGCAGGGGCCTTACCGTAGTGCCCGTGGGGGCCGGGTCTGTGAGACCCTGACTCTCAGGGCAGAGTTCTGGGGCAGGGGGGCAGTGTGGGCAGTACTTTGTTCCAGAAGCAAGGAGCAGAGTTTTCATCTGATTCTCAAGGGAACCCATGGCACAAAAAGGTCCATAATCAGTGACTTAGAACCTGGGAGGGGACCTGCCGTGGTCTACAGTGACATCCCCAGACTGAGGGGACACAAAGTACTATTAACCCCCTAAAACTCCACATGGGGGTGTCTGCGAGGTAGAAGCAAGCAGCTGGGCTGTGTCTGAGCAGAGGCCAGGCGATGGAAGCGGGGACAGCAGCCGGCAATGGTGAGAACGGGACCAGTCCAGGCGGGGGCTCAGGTGCCTGGGGAAGGAAACAGCTTAGAAGGGGTCTGGGGGGCAGGGGGCGGGGGCTCTGGGCCCCCTGCCCTCTCAGCAAGACCCGCAGACAGTCAGGAACTACAGAAAGCGTGATGGGTTCTCTTCTGGCCTGAGCTGTGCCGCCCAGTGGCCTCCGCCGCCTGGAGACTGGCTTTGCAGCCCCCCCCCCACCCCCCAAAGGGCAAGGCAGTCCATGCCAGCAGACCACCAGTATGTGCTAAGCCCTCTGGAGACTTCTTTTATTTAATCTCTACAGCCAGGATATGCATCCAGGCCCACGGAGGCTCAGAGAGGTCAAGTAACAGAGCGAAGGCTGCTCAGCCAGGATGGAGTCCCGGTGGTCCGGTTCCTGGGCCTTCAGTGGGCAGTTGGAGCTCCAAGGGGCTGACCTTCCAGCCCCACCCCCAGGTTCCTGAGGATCTCCTCTGCCCAGGGGCACAGCCTGCATCCCCATCTGCATGCCCCTTCCCGTCAGGTGGGCCTGCAAGCTGCTGGCAAGTAACAAAACCCGGAAATGATTCCCAGCCCCAGCCGCTCCCCACACATCGCCCCCTCCTGAGTGTGTGTGCTGTTCCCCATCCAAACTGATTATGGCCCAGAACAAGGAGGCTGGGGTGGGGGGGATGGGAGCGAACAGGCACTGCAAAGACTTGAAAGAAAATTTGAAACACACGTGTGTTGCCTTGGCTCGGGGAACCCTCAGCCCTCAGCCCGTGTGGCCCAGCCGTCCCCCAACTCCCGACCCGCTGGGTCTCAGGGGGGCCTGCTTTCCACGGTCAGCCCCTGCCAGGGGAAGCTGGCCCGGCCTCCAGGCCCCGAAGAGCTTGGGCTGGGGGAGGCCCCCATGCTCAGGACCCCTGTGTCTTAGATGATGCGGAGAAGAGGCCCCCAGAGAGAACATGGTGTGCTGGGAGAAAGGGCCAAGTGGGGACATGACCCCAGACGCCACAGGCAGTGGGAGGGGGAAGCCCAGGCTGGTGGGGGAACAGCCTGCCCCACTGTCTGGCCTTCTTTCTTTCCATCCACCCCGAGGCTCCGGAGAAGCTGCCTTTGCTCTCCCCTTGCACCTGCTGCCTCCTGCGTAGCCCTGTCCCAGGCGCCCGGGAGCCAGCATCTGGGGCAGGGTTGGCAATGGCTGGCTCTGGGGGCTGGGGCCCAGGTCAGGCACCAAAGGTGAGTCCAAGTGACAGGCTCTGCCTCGTGCTGTTTATGCGGAACGTCCTTCCAGCGATCAGCGTATGGCCTCCAAACATGTGGCTTCAATCTCTCCCTTGAAATATTGGGGTGGGGGGGCGGTAGCTGCTGCCAACACCCACTGGATGCCTGTCTGTGCAGCCCAGCTGAGCACTTGCTGTGCACTAATAGCTCGAGGCCTGTGCCTCTTGCCAATGGCACCGAACACTTGGTTTGCAAATTAGTTTCATATTTGGGAGGGTGTGGCCTGGGAACGGGGCTGAGGGCTGGGGTGGCGGAGCAGCAGGATGGCGAAGGCATGGAGCTTGGGAGGCGAGCAGAGTGGGTTCCAGCTCCGGCACTTGCGAGCTGCTTGGGCCCGGGGATTGGGTGCCCTCATGCCCTCGCCCCTCTGAGACTCGGTTTCTGCGTCAGTAAGATGGACGGAAATGAGCGCATAATCCAGTGTGACGGTGGGCGTGCAGCGCTCGGCCCAGCGCTGGCGCTCGGTGTGATAGGTGTGGGCGAGCTCCCCCTGGCCCCTCCTGGCCTTGTCTGCCCACCCCTCTGGAGGCCCGCTGCCTGCTCCCTGATAGCCAGACTGCTGCCCGTGGCTGCTTTCAGCACGAACGTGGTAGGTCTCAGCAGTCGGGAGACCGGCTCTAGAGCAAGGCTTTGTCAGTGCTTGGGCCTGTGCTTGGCCAGGACCCTTTCCCTCTGAGGCCCCGTTCTCCCCACAGTGACGTGGGGGTGGCAGGTGGGGGTGGCCGGGGGGCCGGGTGGGGTGCCTCATGGACAGCTTCTGGATCTAGACCTCGGGGACTCTAGAAGGCTCCAGAAATACCAAAGTCCCAGGGCTTGGGGGTCCTGGGATGGGGTCAGTGTGGGGCTGGGGTTCTGTGAATTGGGTGCCAGGAGGACTGGGCTTCCTGGAACAGGTGCGGACAGACTATGCATCCCGCTGTGACATCCCCCACGGCCAGCTCCGACTCACCCCCTCAACACCTCTCCCTCCTTGTGACAGGTCCCCAAACGACCCAACTCACAGACCCGATGACACGCTTCCTCGGGTGACAGGAGCGCGGTGAGATGCAGCATGTCCCCAACCCGGGTGCTGCAGAAACTCCAAAGGTGCTGTTCAGATTCAGTGTCCCCGGGGCCCCCCCCCAGGCGGGCCGCGCCACAGTGTCCCCGGCAGGGCCCAGCACTCTCACGAACTCCCCTGCAGCTCTGGGTGCGCACGCTCCGGAGACTAGTCCTGCCTTGTCTCCTCTGGCTTCTGGTGGTTGATGGCCATCCTTGGCTTTCCTTGGCCTATAGATACATCATTCCAGTTCCTGCCGCTGCCTGCACGTGACTTCCTTCCCTCTCTGCGCGTCTATGTCCAAATCTCCCGCTTCTTACAAGGACCCCGGCTGTGGGACTGTGGCTCACTGTGATGCAGGATGGCCTGCCTCATCTGGACCGTATCTGCAGAGACTCTGTTTCCAAATAAGCCCCCTCTCACAGGTATCGGGGTTAAAGTTCTTCTAGGGGAAGGGGTGGGGGCACGACCCAATGCACCATCCATAAAGTGCCTGGCCAAGGAAAGTGCTCAGTGACTGGGACTGGTGGGTGGGTAGACAGATATGGGGTGGGACCACGTGAGGAAGAAGGCTGTATGACCGTGGACAGGCATGTGCCCACTCTGTGCCTCAGCCATTCCCCTTCTCTGCCGTGTTAGGAGGATGATCGGAGCTAATATCTGCAAAGGACCCGATTCCACAGAGCTGCCCAAGAAATGGTGGTCCTCTCCCCTTAAAGAAACTGTGATGGGTGAGGGGCTCTTCATGGCTACAGTCCATGGTGGCTTTCTCTGGTGTCTGGGAGAGAAGAGGGATAGGGATGCTGCTGGCCAGGGGAGGGTGCTGTGCACAGGTTGGTGTTTTTCAAGGCTGTGGAGGGAGAGGGGATGATGAGCTGTTGACCTTGGAGTTCACACACGTCCACCCTGCAGGTCTGACTTCATGGCCAGGTGCTGACGTTCAAGAGCCAGGCAAGGCCGCTGGGCAGCCGCGATGGATCTGGTAAAATGTTTTGTATTGGAGTGATTGGAAGTGACGGGCCGGGCTGGGTGGGGAATGAACAGGGGGAAGGAGCCAGCAGGCGGTCCGCAGGCTCAAGCTGCAATGCATTAGTCCGGGTCTGGGCGGGGGAGTTGCGAGGGAGGGAGTGCTTCCAGAGGGAAGCAGGGAAGTGGGAGCTCTAGGGGAGAGACCCTGGAAGGCAGGCAGGGGGCTGACGGAGAGGTGGGGAAAGAACGTGGGCTGTGGTGGTAGCTGGTCTGAGCCGCTGGGCCGTGTTCTGCAGAACACTCACAGCCACAGACGTGGCATGATGCCCATGGTACAGAGTGGGGAACTGCGTCCCCGGGAGGGGAAGGACCAGCTCAAGGTCCTCCTCCACCCCCACTTTTCTCTATTGATCTCCACCACCATGCCCTCCTATGTCTCCCTTCCTCTCCATCTTTTCTTTTCTTCTACTTCGTATCTGTGGGAAGCTGAAAAATGGCCTTCAAATGTGTCTACATCGTAATCCCCAGGATCTCTGAATGTCACCTCATATGGCCAAAGACTCTTTCAGGCGTGATTAAGTTAAAAGTGTGCAGATGCATTGGTCATCCCAGAGTGTCCGTGTGGGCCTGATGTGCTCCCAGGAGCCCTTTGAGATGGAGGCAGGAGGGTCAGGGTCAGAGAAGCCCATGTGTGCTGAACTCAGAGAGCAGAGCTTTGGAAACAGGGGAAGGGACCACAAGCCAGAGAATGCAGTTGCCAGTCAAAGCCGGAACCTCAGGGAAGCAGACCCTCCCCTAGGGTCACCTGAAGACACCAGCCTAACCGACACCTGGACTTTAGCTCCATGAGCCTCATTTCTGACCTCCCTAACTGGACATTAAATTTGTTTTAGTTTAATCCACGTGGTTTGTGACAATTTGTTACAGCAGCAGCAGGCAACTAATACACACCCTTCCTCGGTTCTGCCCTTTGCTTTGTCTCCACTTGCTTTCTTCCATCTCTTCCTCCTCCACCTGCTCCGTCTCATTCTTCCCCTCATCCTCGTGCATCAGCTTGTCCTGCTCCTCTTTCTCTCCCTCCTTGGTCCTCCACTTCTTGGCTGCCACCGCCAAAGAGCACAGACTTTGGGAAATCTCTGAGTTGGGTTAAAATCCAGCTCCACTGCTTGCCAGCTCTGTGACTCCCAACGACTCACTGCGCTTCTCTACATCTCTGCATTCTCGTCTGCGCTCAGCTCCAACCCCTGGCTTGCTGTGGGGAATTAGAAGACGACGCTAGCAATGGAAATGGTGCATCACTCAGTAGATGCGTGTTTCTCTGTGTGTCCCCTGCCCCCCTGGAACCCAAGGTTCCACCTGGGCCCAGGCCAGGGACAGGCACCCACCTGGTGGGACGGTGACCTGCCCCCTAGGCCTTCAAGCGGCTGCCCCGGCTCTCCACCGGCCTGGGTCAGGTGAAGCGGGGCATGGGCTGACAGATACACCATGGCCCTGTATCTCTCTCCCTCCGGAGATACTGTGACTGACAGTCTCCCAGGTGCACTTGCTAAAGATACCCTGGCACCTGGGAGAATGGCAGTCGGTCACGGAGCTGTCAGGGCTCTCAGCGCCCAGGTGAGCAGGCCCTCAGCAGCTAAATCCGCTCGAAAAGAAGACGCAACATAATTACCCTTCTTCTCCACGTCCGCAGGGAGACCTCCCTCAACGCCCGTCCTGGGAAATCAAACCTTGTCTTCCTACAGCCGCTGTTCCCAATGGCGTTTCGGTCAATTAGCCAACAGAAGGCTCGTCTCCCGTGGACTCATCAAAAGTTTGCCCATCTCTTGGACAGACTTCGGGAGAAGGTGTCCCCAGCCGCTCGCCCCGGATCGCCGTCTGAGGGCTGAGGCAGAGAGGCAGCAGTAACCTTCCTTTTGTTCTCCTAGTACATTCTCGGTGCACGCCACCCACCACTTACTTCAGATGAGAGAGCTAAGGCTCGGAGGGGAAATGACTGGCACAGGGTAACAAAGCTCCCACCCTTGAAATGGAGCCAGCTGCCACCGCTTCACTGTGTCACTGCACTTGACGATGTCCTCCCACTTCGGTGCCCAGTCACGTGTTGAGGCTTCAAGCCTATGGATCTATTCATCAGGTGGATTGACAGATGTGGTTCAAAGAAGTCACCTGCCCCAGGTGACATATTTTTGTAAGAACTCTGTGCCAGGGAAAGTTTTGATTCTCTTGAAAAAGGGGAGCTGGTTTTCTTTGCGGACAATGGAGAATTATATAAATATTTGTGTGCTTCTTTCTGCTCTAGCTGCCCAGAAGCTCAGACCAAGTTCACAGCTAAACCGCCATCACTGTGGCTTCTCAGACTTCCTGTTCTGAATCACACTGGCCTCTGCTTGAACGGTCCTCTTTCTGGTCCTGAGAGTTAATTCAGGAAACTTTTCTGTTACTTGGGAGTACTGCCCTGCCACAACTGCTTGCCAGAATGAGATGAAGTGAAGACAACTATTCATTGACCATCGTTATTGTCATTATTCAATTTCCATACCCTCATAAGCTGTATGCTGAGCCAATGAATAAATCTTAAAAACTCAAGTGGATTTAATCATATAAAGAATGTCCTCTAAGAAATATAGCAAGTATAACACAATCTACATCATTATCAAATGTTATGATAGAGCTGAGATCAAACCTGTCTGTGTAACAATAAATGTCCAAGAACTTAAATTGCCTTTTGAACAAAAAAAAAAAGATTTAAAATTTGGCTCACAAAACACCTAACTATGTATCATGTGAAAGACATACAAAGATTCAGAAAAGCTAAACATAGATGGACAAACGGATCCTGACAAGTGGGGACAAACAACCAACCCACGGAACCAGAGGAGGGTAGACGGGTATCGGGCAAGCAGAATGCAAGCCAAAAAGCGCTGAACGTGACAGCGAAGGCCACATTTTGACACTGAAAGCTTCAATCTAAAATGATGGCAAAACACATGAATTTATTTCACACACCAAAAAAAATCAGACCAGTGCTCTTTGGAAGTATAAAGGTCATGAAACAGAAGGGAAGGTTAAGAATCGCAAGAACCTAAGAAGAAATAATGAAGAGGGGAAACCTGGACAGTGATTCTGGGATAGAAATTTGAGATTAATTGGAAAAGTGGTGAAGTAAGAATATCGTTTTTACTTAATACTATCAGACTAATGTTACTTTCTGAGTCTGACCATTGTACTATAGTTACATAAAATGTTAACATCAGGAGAAGCTGGGTACAGAGAATCTCTCTAAACAAATTTTGTAACTTTCCACTATAAGCCCATACTTTGTTCAAAAACAAAAATAAGAACAGGCTTCAAAAAACAAATTACGTTTCCTGACCGCAAAAAGAAAAACTAAGTACAAATCAATAACAGAAAGATATCTGGAAAATCCCTACCTATTCTGAAATCTGAAAAGGCTGCATCATGTATGATTCCAACTCTATGACAGTCTGGAAAAGACGAAGCTATGGAGACAGTAAATTAATCAGCCGTTGCCAGGGGATAGGGAGGTTGAGGGGAATGAATAGGCAGAACACGAAGGATTTTTAGGGCAGCGAAACTGCTGTGCATGGCACTCTAACGGTGAGTACAGGTCGTTCATTACACATCTGTCCAAATCCATAGCAGGCACGGCACTAAGAGTGAGCCCTACTATACACAGTGAACTTCGGGCGATGTGTCCGTGAGGTTCTCCCGTTGTAACCAATGTCCCACTCTCGCTGGGAGTGTTGGTAATGGGGGAGCCTGCACGTGAGTGGGGGCACAGGGTACGTGGGAGATTTCTTTCTGTTCCTTCCCCTCACTTTTGCTGTGAACCTCAAACTGCTCTAAAAAAAAGGAAAGTCCAATTTTAAAAAGAAAATAAGATCACTGCCATAAATGCAGAAAAAGCATTTGATAAAATTCAGCACTTATTCATTAAAAAAAAAAACAAAACTCAGCAAGCCAAGAATAGAAGAAAATTTGCTCAAACGGATAAAGGGCATCTATAAAAAACCTACAGCTAAGTTTATACTTAATAGTGAAAAAGTCACTGGCTCTTCTACAAGATCTGGAGTGAGGCAAGCTCTCTGATCGCGTCTCAATTTAACATTGTTTTGATATCCTCCTCAAAAACAAACAAGAGGCACACAAAAGAAAGGATGGAGTAAAACTGTCTTTATTTGTAGATCGTGTGGCCATCTCTGCTGAACAAAGCAATGATGGAATTTCACTGTTTACTAGGTCCGACACGGCGGGCTGGCGGGGAAAGAGGGGCCTGTCCCACAGGTGAAGCTGGAAGACCGGCTGCCCACGCGAAAGACCTGGAATCAGCTCCCACCTCACTCTCTGTACAAAACTCAATTAGAGGTAGACTGAGAGGTTAAATGTGGAAGCAAACCTTTAAAACTTTCTTTAAAAAAATGAAGATGAATTTTTTTTTAAGATTTACTTATTTATTTTTAGAGAGAGGGGGAGGGAAACATCAGAGAGAGGGAGAGAAACGTCAACGTGTGGTTGTCTCTCACTTGGCCCCCACTGGGGACCTGGCCTGCAACCCAGGCATGTGCCCTGACTGGGGATTGAACTGGCGACCCTTTGGTTCCCAGCCCACGCTCAATCCACCGAGCTACACCAGCCGGGGCTGAAGATGAATATTTGAAAACACAACACCAAAAGTCCTAACTTAACTAAAAAGATTGATACATTTGACTACATTAAAATCAAGAGCTTCTGTAAATCAAAAGATACTTTTAAAAAGTCAAGACAGGCCACAGACAACAAGTTTTGCAGCATATGCAACGGAGAAACCATTAGTGTACCAAAGATGCAAGAACCTGTACAAATCAAAAAGGAAGCAAATCACCAGAAGACGGACATATGACAGGCAAAGGCACTTCAAAGAATGGAAGAGACATGTGTCCGTTAAAATATGGAGTGATGTTCAATCTCATGAGTAACAGCAAAATGCAAAAAAAAATATGCTACTGTGACATTGGCAAAAATTAAGAAATTTGATAATGCCAGATTTTGCAGATAAGTTGATCAACAGACAATTCTCGTGAAGAGGAAGAATTGGTGCGATCGCTTTGGAAATTGACTTGGCTCTATCTTACAAATTGAAGTTTGCATTTCTTAAAACCTAAGAATTCCCATCCTGGGTCGAGACACAACAGAAACTCATTAGAACTGACCCAAATGTCCATCGGGCTATCGACACAGGTGGTGAGTTTACAGCCGTTAAAATGAATGAACTACGGCCACATAGAGGAACGAGGATGGCTCTTAGACGCACACAATATAAGAGAGCAAGTCTGGAATTTCTGGGACACTTTTTTTTAATAAACTGAGTGAATAGAAGGTGAATGTGACTAGGTCAGCTGGTTTCCTGGCCACCAACAGGCAAACGGGGCCAAAGATTCCAGCGGCAGAAGGGACTAACACCCACATCCCGGCAGGGGCTGCCTGCTCATAAGTCCATCTCGTTAGGTTCCCTTGCCCTGACATGCTTCAGGCCCCGAGTGGGGCCTCTGCCGGACTGGAGGGCACTGAGCGTACGCCGACCCTGTGCGGGCATTATTCACTGAGCGCCATCTGTGTGCTAAGTGCTGGGGATGAAGCCAGGAAGCACAGGCAAGATTTCTGCCCCCCGCAGAGCGGCCAATACAAAATGCAGGGATCTGTAAGAGCCTGGCCCAGCATGCATGGACTGGTCAGCCTGGTGGGGGCAGAGGGGGTGGACAGAAACGCAGAAAGTGACTTCACTGACTTAAGAGAGCGAAGGCACCCGAGAAGGCACTGTCATCTCCTCCTGAGGGGTCTGGGAAACATGGCCACATGGCTATGGGCGTGCCCATGAGTCAGGTTTTGGAAGGGAAGGATGTTGTCTGCAACCCAGGGAGCAGTCTGTGCAAAGACCGATGCGGAGGCGGAAAGAGCAGGCGTGCTCTAGGATCGGTGTGGAGGAGCAGAGCCCGCAAGGTGGGAATGGTCACTTTATCCAGGTGACCTGCGGGACCCAGTGGAGCTGGACAGAGGGTTGGAGGACTGATTGAGAGGTCAGAGCACTGGGGTGGCCTCAGGAACTGATGCCGCTGGAGCCAGGGGGTGTCTCCCACCCACCCTGGAGCCTGGGAGAGCCCCAGCTGGGCCCCTGCCCCCCACCCCACCTCCCTGGGGCTGTCACCAGCTCCGTGCCTCTCCCTGCTGCTTCAACATTTTCCTCTTGTGATGGATGGAAATTTCCCTGTTTGGGTCAAGTCAAATTTCTCCTGATTTGTTGTTTTACACACACTGAGGCCGGAGGCGGACCCTGCATGATTCATAAAGAAAAACGCACTGTCTGTGAAGGAGAGTAATTTATAGGCGACGTTTCCTCAGCCCCCAGAGATGAAATGTACCGGGAAAGAAGAAGAGGAGGACAAGGGACCTTCGTCCACTGTGAGTGGCCAGTGTGGCTTCTGAAACTCTCAGCAGGCCTGCCAGCCGTGGCCTGAGTCTGTCAGTGGGTTTTGCTGAAGCTGCAGCTCTCCCTGGTCCTCGGACCCAGAGCCAGAGCCAGACCCGGGCAACCAGAGGACAGGAGGGGCCCAAGGACCCCAATGCCCCTCCCTGCTCCCTCAACCTCTCTTTCCCCTCCCCGTCTTTCACTCTCTCTCCCCCTTTCGCTCTCCGTCTTTCAAGTATGGAAATAAATGAAGTCAAGCTTCCCAGTCCTTCTCGTCTGGAGGGTCCGAGGGCGGGGCAGGCAGCCCACTGACACCCACACAACCCAAGCCATGCATCATCGGGTCACGGGGCTACTGTGGACACAAGCACTGGAGACAGGTCTGATCAGTGGCCACCATGACTCCAGGGCTGCACAGATCTTTGCTTGGGGTGGGGGTTGGCAGGGCCAGAGGGCGGATGTCACAGTCAGTGGAAGAAAGACCAAGCAGAGATGGTGGAAGGAAGTAAGGAACTGAGTCTGTTCCAGGCGCCATGACAAGCGCTTTGCATATAGAAGCTCATTGCTAACCCAGTGAGGCAGTGACAGCAACCTTGGTGTCATCGATGAGAAAGCTGAGGCTCAGGGGGAGGAGGGAGTGGCATCCAGAAAGTGCCAGCAAGCAGAACAGATCTCTAAGTTTCCTGAGAGGGGGAAAGGAGGGGGCAGAGGTGGGAACCCAAGTGGGCTGGGGAGCATCTGAGGTTGCGGGGGGTGACGAGGCAGACCCTGCTGGGTGCCATGTTCATGTCTGTGAAGTGAGAGCTGAGCTGGGTGTTAAAGTAGCCTCAGGAGGGTGATGTTCAGCTGTCCCCATCCTGTCTGGGCCATGCCTCCTTTCCCACCATTTAAGTATGCCTCCTGAGCTGGGTCCCCAAAGTCACACCAGCCCCATCCTCAACTGCAACAGACTGCTCCTTCTGCCCACCGTCCGGCGGGGCCCAGAGACGTCAGCCTCGCTCTGAAGCCCATGCTCTTTCACGCCCCAGGCTTGCTCTCTCCATCACCCGTTCATCACACGCTGGGCGCCATGCCCTGGTGTATGGTCACGGTCCCAGACTCCAGGGGCTCCCTGTCTAGTGAGAGGGATAGGCACGGGGCTTAGCGAGTTCCAAGGAGGTAAGGCCAATTTTGCCTGGAGCATCTGAGGAGACCTGGAGCTGGGTTTTGTAGAGTGGATAGGAGTTGGCCAGACTTCAAAATAGACAGATATTCCAGGCTGCAGAACGGCGTGTGCAAAGCAGAAATGCAAGTAGCCCTTCTTTCTCACTGTCCTATAGCTGCTCCCAAGCCTCCAGCCTACTCTCTGGGATCCTGCCCAACCCCCCACTGCTGTGGGACCCAAAGTCCCTGCCAGGATGCGGCCAGGCCCCCGGGCCCCTGCAGGCTTCCCCGCGATGTCCCCTGGTAAATATGCTCAGCAACACTGGGTGAACCATAAATTAAGCCTTCTGGGGATGGAGTCTGCTGAATAAAAAGCACATTCAGTAGCGAGCATATTTGTTTTTGTTTTCCTTCCCCGAGTAAACGGAGACGCGCACTGACCTCACTTTTCTCACAAGCGCTGCAGCCTTCCTGAGCGGCCGGCAGGCCCGGGCGCCAGGAAAAAGTGGTGGAACACCCCGCATCAGGAACAAGAGCCTCAGTGGCAGCTGCGGCCGGCCAGTGGAATACAGCTGTCAGGCCACTGACATGAGTTTCCGAGGGGTGGAGAGGATCCGGCCCGGGCCTCCTGGGAGGCCCCGAACATCGCCAGGACGGGACGGGACGTGGAGACTGCCGTCCTCCCAGCTCATTTTCTGACACTGCACACAGAGGGTCCCAGGCAGCAGGCCTGCAGATCCCTCGGCAGAGCCTGGGCACCAGCCAGACCTGAGTTTCCATCGTGGCTGCCACCGTCTGGCTCTGTGACCTTGGCTGGCCATTACACTGCTCAGAGCCCCGGTTTCTGCATCTTCAAAGTGGAGGCAACCTTATCGACTTCACGGGGTTGGATGAGTTTTGAATATGTGAACGTGCCAAGAAATGCTAGTCTTTAGTCCCTGACCTTCTCCTGGCACATCCGACTCAAACTCCCCTCCTTGGTGACAAACCCCAGACCCAGTGACCTCTCTCACCTGGAGTCTAAGGTTCTCTTCTACTTGCACCGCCCTGTGAGGACCGGCACCTTTCTTCAAGAGCAAAGACATTCATCCATCCCATTTACTTATTGAGTCAGTGAATATTTGGAGCAGCTAGGTGCTCTCCCACTGTTGGGAAGGAGTGTTGTTTTCTGTCCATGACATGATCTTCATCGGATGTGGACATAATGCAGTCTGCCCCCTAGAGACTGGCTGAGACTGTCTTCAGTTTCCACTGCAGCCAGCACCGGGCTTGACTCAGATACTCATTTGGCTCCAAGAAAATCCAAACTACCTCAAGAAAGTGGTAATCTAATGATTCCTGTAACTAGAAAGCCCAGGTGTAGGTCTGGCTTCAGGTACTGACTGATCCAGGCCTCAGGCGCTGTTTCCAAGACTGAGTCTGCATCTCCCAGTGCTTACCTCCTCCACATTGTAGCAATGCTGGCAGCAGCTGCAGCCCCAGCTTCACATCCACTCAGGTTCAAGTGCAGCTTGAAAGATTAAAAGTCTTCTCCAATGAACAGACAAGAAAAAGAAATAAAAGGCATCCAAATTGGAAGGAGGAAGTAAAACTGTCATTGTTTGCAGATGACATGGTAGTATACGTAGAAAACTCTATAGACTCCACCAAAAACTACTTGACCTAATAAGTGAAAATGGCAAAACAACAGGATACAAAGTCAATATGCAGAAATGGAAGACATTTTTGTACACCAACAATGAAATACCAGAAATAGAAACTAGAAAAAAAAAACCCATTTGTTATAGCAACAAGAAAAATAAAGTACCTAGGAATAAACCTAACCAAGGAGGTAAAACACCTGTACTCAGAAAACTATAAAACACTGAAGAAAGAAATTAAGGAAGACACAAACAAATGGAAGCATGTACCGTGTTCATGTATTAGAAGAATCAACATCATCAAAATGTTCATACTACCCAAAGCAATTTATAGATTCAGTGCAATACCTGTTAAAGTACCAATGCCATATTTCACAGATATAGAACAAATATTTCAAAAATTTATATGGAACCATAAAAGACCCCAAATAGCCTCAGCAATTTTGAGAAAGAACAAAGTAGGAGGGATCACAATACCTGATATCAAACTGTATTACAAGGCCGCTGTAATCAAAACAGCCTGGTATTGGCATAAGAACAGACACATAGATCAATGGAACAGAATAGAGGGCCCAGAAATAAACCCATGTCTCCATGGTCAGTTAATATTCAACAAGGGGGCAGAAGCATAAAATTGAATAAAAATAGTCTCTTCAACTAACAGTGTTGGGAGATCTGGACAACTACATGCACAAGAATGAAACTCGATCACCAACTTACACCATGCACAAAAATAATCTCCAGATGGATAAAAGAATTAAATATAAGTCATGACACCATAAAAGTCCTAGAGGAGAACATAGGAAAGAAAATCTCAGATATTCCACACGGCAATATTTTCACCAATATGTGCCCTAGAGCAAAGGATATAAAAGAAAGAGTAAACAAATGGTACTACATCAAGTTAAAAATCTTCTGCGTGGCTATAGAAGACATCAGCAAAATGAAAAGGAAACCAACCATAGGGGAATATATATTTGCCAATGATACCTCAGATAAGGGTTTGATCTCCAGAATATATAAAGAACTCACATGACTCCACACCAGGAAGACAAACAATCCAATTAAAAAATGGGCAAAGGATCTGAACAGACACTTCTCCAAGGAGGACCTACCGAGCGCCCAGAGACATATGAAAGGTTGCTCAGCATCCCTAGCCATCAGAAAGATGCAAATTAAAACCACGAGGAAATACCACTCTCACACCAGTGAGAATGGCCGTCATAAACAAAGCAACAAACAGCAAGTGCTGGTGAGCATGTGGAGTAAAGGGAACCCTAGTGCACTGTTGGTGGGAATGCAGACTGGTGCAGCCACTGTGGAAAACAGTATGGAATCTCCTCAAAAAACTAAAAATGGAACTGCCTTTTGACCCAGCAATTTCACTGCTGGGATTATACCCTAAGAATTCTGAAACACCAATTCAAAAGAACTGATGCACCCCAATATTCATAGCAGCACAATTTACAATAGCCAAGCTCTGGAAGCAGCCTAGGGGCCCATCGGTAAATGAATAGGTCAAAAAACTGTGCTACATTTACATAATGGAATTCTATGCAGCAGAAAGAAGGAGCTCCTACCGTTTGAGACGGCATGGATGGAACTGGAGAGCATTATGCTAAGTGAAATAAGCCAGACAGTGAAAGACAAATGCCACGTGATCTCACCTAGAAGTAGAACCTAATCAACAAAACAAACAAGTGAGCAAAATAGAACCATGGACATGGAAATAAAGAACAGACTGACAGTGGCCAGAGGGGACAGGGGAGGTGGGTAATGGAGGAAAGAAGGAGAAGGGTCGTCAAGGAACACGTATAAAGAACCCATGACAAGGACAACCGGGTGGGGGAGGATTGAATGTGAGAGGTCGGGGGTGGGTAGGGCAGGGGAGAGCAGTGGGGGGAAAATGGGGAGAACGGTAGCTGAGCATCAATAAAAACAAGTCTTCTCCAGAAACTCTCCCCAGAGCACAGGTTAAATGGGGAAAAGGATCGGATGCTGGATAGGCACATGCCCAAAGCCCACCGCGCCTCCCACGCGCAGGCAGTGGGCTCTGGGGTGACTAGGTAATCACCTGCGGGAGCTCACATCCCCGGGGAGGCGGGCCGACGACTCCTACATGGGCATATACACCAGATCATCTCAGATGGTGATAACTGCTAAGATGGCAGTGAGTCATCAGAGTGACTGGGGGCGAGGCTATTTTGAACGAGTGGCCCGGGATGGCCTCTTGGTGGATGGCACGTAGTTGAGGGGTTGGTGGGGCCAGATGAGGGAGGGCCCTGTGGGTTATGGTGAAAAGCTTAGGTTTCATCTCCCAGGCAACGGACAGTCCATGTTAGATGTTAACCATGGAAGGAGATGATCTGATTTGCTTTCGTTCTTTTTAGCATCCTTTTGAAAAGCCCACATGAGGTCCAGCAGAAAAGCACACTGACCCAGGGGCCAGGCTCAAGGTCTTTTCCTGGTGGACATGCTGTGTAACCACACCCAGACCAAGAGATGGGCCAGTGACAGCACCCGGAAGGCTCCCTTGAGCTTCTTCAAAGTCAGTCCCCCTCTGAGAGGTAACCACTATTCTAACTTTGATCAGCATCGATTACTTTTGTCTGTTTTTGAACTGTGTATGAACAGTATCACGCAGGGTGTGTTCTTTTGTATCTGCTTTCCTCAGTCAGCATTTCGTGTGCACGACTTGTCCGTCCTTGTTTACTGCTGTGTAGTATTCCAGTTATTCCCCTGCCCCAGTGCTGGGGCTTGATTTTCTGCCTGGGATTTGACCTTCCTCAGATGTGGACACAGAACGCGCTGCTCCTAAAAACTGGATGGGACCGTCCTCACTTTCCCTTCAGCCAGCACCCGGCTTTAGCCCAGGGCAGAACACACCCCATGTTCAGCTGAGCAGGGCTGAGGTGAGAATTGACTCAGGACAGGACAGGTGACCCAGACTTGAAACTGCTAGACTCCCCTCCTCCAGGCCCTAACCAAGTTCAGGTGCTCACACGTGGCTGGGCAAGGGTTCTGGTGGTTGCCGAGCCCAGAGTCCCTGGTGGCCAGTGTGAGGGATGTCGCGGGAAATGAGAGGAGCTGCGGCCAGCTGCCAGGCGGTGACTCTACAGCCCAAAAATGTGCGCTTGGCCAGGCCCGGCTTCCTCCCTCCTAGGCCCTTCCAGGCGGCGAGGAGCTGGCAGGCTTGGGTGCAGATAACAGCGAGCGCCCCAGGCCCTCTTCTGTCATCGCCTCCCCAACGTGAAACCCAAGATCCTGTTTATTTATGAGGAAATTCTGTTCTGCTGCTCGACAAATGGCATACAGGGGCCAGGGCCCACGGAGCGTGGAGCCGGCCCCGCCAGGCCTCTGCACGCTGGGCCCCTCGGTGGAGGCAGGCTCGGGAGAGCTGGCAGGGCCGCTCGACATTCCGGGATGGGGGCTGGCAGTGGAGGAGGGGGCCTGCCTTCCTCTCAACAGCCCGAAGCCTCCTGAGAGAGCCATTGGTGGACTGGTCAGAAAACCCCAGACGGTCACAGCCCGGCGGCCAGTCTTCTGACCAGGCTCTGGAGCCAGTGCCGACCTCCTGGGGGACTCACTTCCAGCCTACCGTGCTGGGACCATGAAATGAGACAGGGCATGTCAGTGTGCCAGCCCGGGAGAGAGAAGATAAGATCTACCAAGGGCCCTCTGCTCAGCAGGGGTTTATGTCCGTCCCCTCTCTTAGTTTGCCAGTGACACTCGTTGGTGGATGTGAGCGTCCTGGCTTTATGACAAGGGGCTGAGGGTCCAAGGAATGGCAGAGCTCATCCAGGGCTTTCCGACTCTCAGCCAGCCCTCTGCGTGGGGTAGAGCTGGGCGCTCACTCACAGGGAGAAGGAGGGGCAAACTATCCATACAGGATTGTTCTCTGTCTGGCCCGAGAATCCGTGTTCTCGCCATCACGCCTCCCTGCCTCTCGAAGTGAAATGCCCCTTTAGCAATGCGTTTGGTGGGGTCCCCTGTGTTGGAACAGCATCCACTTCTGGGATGAAGATGGCTTTTCGAGCTCAGATAATTCTGGTGGAAAGGCCTGGCCCTGGCATGGCCCTTATTGTCCACACGAGGTCACTCGCTGACCCCAGGTCTTCTGTGAACATCCAGTGTGCTCGGGGAAGCTCGTGCCCACAGAGCTGTGGCTCAGCGTGCGCGTGTGAAACGGGCCCCGTGGTCAGACCCCGAGCAACAGGGAAACTGTTTTAATGACAGAAGCAAGACCAAAGCGATCAGCTCCGAAGGACACATAAATGGTTAAACGCCTCTCCCGGGAGAGGTTTCCAGGCAGCGCACCCCCCCAGGTCCTTTTTCTTTTCCTGACAGGTTTTCAAAAATAGGCCCACGCCGAATCCCGGCTCTTCTGGGATTTATTCCAGTCTCCGTGACACTAGCGTCTCTGATTTCTCTAGTGCCAGCGTGCTTTATTTTTATGGTACAATAGTTCAGACGTATGTAAAGGGAGAAGGCACGAGGGGATGCCCGTGGATCCACCGCGGAGACTGCGTAAGGCTGACATCGGCCGTAAGTGGTTCCCATCTGCTTCCAGGACCTGTCCCTGTGCCCCCAGAGGCCATCACACGGGCTTGAGGGCAACAGGTACAGCAATGTCTGCACAAGTGTAAGGTGTTTTCTGCATACAAGTGTATCCACAAACTATATACGGAATTGTTTGCTGTTTTTTAGAATTTGTCTAAACAATATCCTCTCCTACCTACCATTTTGCACTCGCTTTTTTTGACACATAGACATAGGGAGACACGGGGGTGTCTTGCATGAATTTTAATGGCCAGCTAGGGCTCCCTGCTTAAATAAATAACAGGGTGTTTACCCATTTACCCACCGACAAACAAGCATTTCTCCTTTCATTTTTTTGACATCACTAACTCTGCTTTGATAAATGTCTTTGGTTGCAGTGAAGGAAGGCTTGTAAGCAGGATCCGAGCTGGGGCTTGAAGAAGGCGAAGGGATGCGGCTGGCAAGGAACGTAAATAGCATTCGAGGACAGGGAAGCCACCAGGACTGAGCGTCCCCGGGCGATGGCACCCTCTCAACCATGAATCAATCCTGGGGGCCAGATGGGGCAGCTGTTCCCATAGCTGAGGACTTGGGGAGCGGACCCTTCCCAGGCATGTTCGCAGGTCTGCTCTGTCGGCATTGTGTTAAGTGTGGGATCAACTCCCATTTCGGGCTGAGAGCCAGTGGGGTCGAAGCCTGGCTGTGCATCACAGTCACTGCGGGGAGCTTTTACAATGCACACATTCGAACCCACGCCTGGAGACCCGGGCTCCATGGATCTAGAAGGGGCCTAGGAATCTGTAGTTTTTAAAAACCTTCCCAGGTGACTGCTGCAGCCAGCTGGTGGCCCCAGCATTATGGAAACCGTCAGGGATGCCTGTTGGTAAAGCTGTCTTTGCCAGGAGCATGTGGCCTCTGGTTGCATGCTCGACTAACCTGGCCCACTCCTCCCCTCCCCGCCAGTGTGCACCTGCAAGTGCAGTGGGCGGGGCCTCTCAGCCACTCCTCACTCGGAGTCTTGCTCCCTGTAGTGAGAACCCAGCGGAGGCAGGGAGGGACCCGACTCTATCTCCCTGACCAAACATCACTGACCACTGCCTTGTCCTTCTCCCTGTTTCCACAGGGCTGACCGGGGAAGAGAACTTGAAGGCCATGTGAGAGCCAGTCTGTCACACTGCCCATAAACAGTGATAAAAATCATACCGACACAAACAGCACTCTTGGTGAGAGGGGAGTGCTTACGATCCCCATTTTACAGACAAGGAAACAGGGGCACAGAGAAAGTGAGACACAGCTGGGAAGTGGCAGAGCCAGGATCCAACCAGGCAAACGGCTTCAGCGTCCGTGGTCAGAACGACTCTGCTAGTCCCTGCTGTAGGGTAAGTCTCCCAGGGACACGGTCTCAAAAGACACCCGGATCTGGTTGTGCCCATTCTGGGGTGACTGGGGAGTCTCCAGTGTGTATGGCACCTCTCCTTAGCCCGGTCCTTGCGTTCATAAATGAGCTGTGGCTGTTCCTACGTGAGTGATAGCAAACACAGCGTCAACTGTCATGGCCCGAGTCCCTCCGGTGACGCGCGCCAGACCCGCAACGGCGCGGTTTACGTGGGCCATTGCGTGCACCCCCCACCGCCCGTCAGACACACGCACACAGCTCTGCACGGGGCATTGGACGGTCCCTGTGAGAAAACTGAACCGCGAAGAGGCGGGGCCACTTGGCTCGGGGTCCTTGGCCTCTCGACTGAACTTGGAGAGCTTCTCCCCCCAGGGCCCTGTTCTTTCCACCACTTCATGTGTATTCTAGCTCCCTTTTCAGAGTGAGGTCAATGCGTCTAATTGCAATGAATAGTAATAAAAAGTCAGCAACAATGCAGCCCCTCCCTGGAGGGGGGGGGCCCTTCCTCAGGCCTGGAACCCTTACCCGTTTCCTGGGACTCTCCTCCCAAGAGCAGGAGCCAGCGGGGCTCGGCTGAGCCTGTAATGCCCCCGACTCACTTGCCTTGGTCACTGTAGCACTTCCTCCCTGTCCACTGCCCACTCCAGGCTGTGCCCTCTGGCCTGCTCTCCGACCAAAAGCAGAGCCCGCGTCCACATGCCAACCAGGTGCAGTCGCTCCCCTTCTCGGAAAACTTCAGGGACTCCCTACCCTGTTTCCCTTTCTAAGGAAGAGAGCTGGGGGAGAGCCGGCTCCCAGCAGCACATCCCATGTCACTTCGCAACACGGGGGTGAGTCCCACCGGGAGCTGAGGGTAGAGGGGCTAATAAAACAAGGAATGACAGATCAGAGGCGCAGGGGTGTCCGCTCCCCAGTTTTGTATCCAAGGCAGACACTGTGACAGCACTCAGCAGCTCCTGAGCCCCCCCAGATCTGTCGTCACTGGCCCCGCGTAACTGCTGAGCACTTCCGATGTAGCGAGGGGCACTCGGAAACTGAATTTTTCATTTAAATTTAACCACTGATCATTCAGTTACCAGAAATTTTTTAGTACATTTGGAACTTGGGAAGGCGAATCTATGTCTTCAGCTACAGATTTTATGAAATCTAAGTGAACAGGAAGCATTTCTGATGAAAATACAGCCTCTGAATGGAGAGGAGATAGAGTTGCAAGATTTTGAAAACTTGGGGTCAAAAATATGACGTAAAATATCTCAATGACATTTGTATTGGTGGTACGTTAAAATGGTAATATTTGGATACATTGGCTTACCTAAAACAGCGTATTAAAATTAATTTCATCTGCCTATTTACTTTGTGAACTTAGCTACTGGAAAATGTTTCATTATATGTGTCTCCCATTACAATTTATTGGGCCACACTGCTGTGGGCAGAGTACTCTAGGCAGCCACAACTAATCGATCAGAGCCAGTACACAGAGGCAAAATGAGTTTGCACGTCTGGGTCAGAGCGAGCCCCCTGACTCTTGGAATGCCCTGGGCAGTGGGAGAACGTGCCGCGATACTGCGGGAAGCGAGGCAATAGACATGTGCACTGTGCAGGGAAGCAGAACGCCGGATCGATTGGTTCTGCCTGGCAGGAAGTCGGGGAACCCTTTTAGGAGGTGGTTTTGAATGAATGCCAGAGCAGGGGAAAGACATTCCAGGCCAAGAGAACAGTAGCTGGAAGGCGCAGAGGTGTGAGAGTGCAGAGCAGGTGGCTGAGTAGGGAGCAGGTGGGTGTGGCTGCAGCGCTGAGCTCAGTGGGAGCACTGTTTGAAGATGCTTGGGCTCCTTTCTGACC
Organism: Micronycteris hirsuta; assembly: GCA_004026765.1. Classification (NCBI taxonomy): domain Eukaryota; kingdom Metazoa; phylum Chordata; class Mammalia; order Chiroptera; family Phyllostomidae; genus Micronycteris; species Micronycteris hirsuta. The sequence continues at coordinate 36,304 of PVJI01010723.1, read as the reverse complement.
TGTTCAAAGGCAGAAAGGAAGAACCCAGCTCTGGCCCACAGCCCAATGCGGCCCCTTCCTAAGTTCCAGGCCTTCGATGAGGCTGCAGACGTAGCTGGAAGTACAGAGAGGAGTGATCCTCAAAGCTTTGAAAAGCCAGGAAGCCCCAAACCTTAAGAGCAGGCTAGCACAGCTAGGGCTGGATGAGAGATGGGATTAGCTCATTTGTAGGAGTCAAGCCGTAGCTCTCCTCGCACTTGGGCTCCGCAGGTGGCTCATTATTTGTATCGATTGATCCATTCATCATTCAATGTTGATTAAGCACCTACTAGGGGCAATGAATTATGGAGGATCCAAAGACACAGTCCAAACACTGAAATAGTTTACAAAGATTGGGACCTCAAGACATGCCTGTTAAAAGTTTAACTAACGTGAAAAAGCAACGGAGGATTCATCTGTAGAAAGCAGGTGCCCGGCGAGTAGTTTCCAAGGCACGCACGAGGATGGCCATTACAGTACTTATCACAGTAAAGAGCAGAAACAATTTACGCTTTTTCCAACAGGACAGCAATCAATAAACTAAGGAACATCACCACTGATGTTTTTCCTTTGCTGAGCAGAGGGATGGATGGACAGATGGAAGGACGGATGGGCAGACAGATAAATACAAGTTCAAAGCAGAGAGTGAAACAGGAAGGTTGGAGAGTGTCAGGGAGGAGACGGTAAGGAGTGAGTAAAGGCTGCCCGTCTGAACTAAGTCCACCCCGGGGCATCTAGTGAAGGGGCCCCTTTCAACCCGAAGTCCCCCAGGAATGTCCAGAGGACGCCACATGTGCCGGTGGACACGGACCCTCTGCAGAGTCCCAGCGGCTCACTGTCAGTGCCTTGATATCCCAGGTTCCTTCTCTCCACAGGGACCTGCCCCATGCTGTTTCCCCAGCCTGACGGTCGTTTACTTTGGGAAGCCCCCAGCTCCCCACACCGCCACCATGTTGGCCCCCTTGTCTCTCTCATAGACCGCGGGGGCTCTCCATCAAAGCACCCACCTCAGGGGACCCCACTCCTTCGTGCCATCATCTCACAAGTGTCTGACCGTGTCCGCACTCCAACGTCCATGAAGGTAAGGACAAGCCCGTTACCCTTAACCCTGTCTCTCCACACCTAGCCCAGTGCTCTGAAGGCGGCAAGTATTCAAATAGCTGGACATATCTTTTGCATAAGTAAATAAACATGTCTGCCCCTCAGAAGGAAAGAACAGGGAGATCCTGACCCCCAAGAAGCCCTCCATAAATGACTGTCGGTGAACTCGAACGTCACAGCTCAATCCCAAGCAAAGGGTCAGTTCTTGGAGCTTCGTTAATGCACACTAAGGGAGCAGGAGGTGGAGGTGAGAGAGGGAGGCGGTGGTTATGAGAAACCTGGAAAGAGAGTGGCTCCACGGGGAGGCAGGCAGGAGGTGGCGAGGAGCCAGCTTCTCTGCCCTTGGCCATGGGCCGGCCATGGAACCCACATGTCCTGGCACACAGGGTGCAGCCTATGCTTTTAGGCATTAGGAAACCTGCTCTGAATATGCAACACCCTACGTCCCCCGCCCCCTCACCCTGAAAGAAGGAAGAAAACAGCCCTTTAACCCCCTTGGCTGGAGCCCAGCCTGGTGGATCATTTTTGCAGGCCCTTCGGGTCTACAGGGCTTCCAAGTGGAAAATGGCCCCGCCAGCCTGGATGAATGCCTTACTCATAGGGTCACAAGCCCCTGAGCGGGACCCCAAGGCCCAGGGCCCAGGGTTTGGGAATCTGCCTGGCTCCCCACGAGCCTCCTCTCCAGGAGGTGACTCATCTCTTCATGGACCTAGACAACTCTGGTTGGCATTGGGAGTAGCTGATGAAGTCACAGGCTCCTGAAAACCAATCTCCCAGCTGAAGGAAGGAGGGGGCAGGCCCAGGGCGTGGGAGTGGGGGCCAGAAGGGGAACCATGGTTCTGCATTTTAACAATTTCTGAAACAAAATGAGGGAACTCAAGTTAGCTGCTTGGGATTGAATGATGGGGCTGTTTTCACTCTGGTGCCGCATAAATAACTTATGATTTAAAGTTTCCAAGGGTTGACTGGGCATTTCAAAGGACCTCCGCAGGGAGGAAATGAGCTTCTCACTCCGCACCCTCCACGCTCAGGTGAGGCCTGAGATCACCAGCTGGAGGGGCTCCTCGGGGTGGGGCCCGGCCGGCTGACTGGCAACTGACAGACTTACTGACTTATTGAACGACTGAAGAACTCACTGGCCAACAAGCCGATGGAGAGACTGACTGGCAGACGGGCAGACTGGTGAAATAACCAAGTGATGGGTAAGCCAGTGGAGTGGTTGGTACATCAGGGAATGGACTGACTGCCCATTTGATAGACCGATGAGCTAATTGCCGGCCAATGGACCCACCGACTGGTGATGGATCATTCTGTCAGTGAACCAGTGGATTATAAGGTTAACTGGCCTGTCTCCCCAAAAGCCTGCTTGAGCAAATGACCGCTAGGCTGGTGAACCAGCCTACCCATACACTGACAGGAGAACGCGAAAAGGACAAGGGCACCTGGCGCACGAACCGGCGAAGCCACCGCTGACCGACGCCATTCTCGGAGAGACCTTGATTGCACGCAGTGAGGGATGTGCTCCAAAGGAAGGGCAGACACAGTAAGTAAAGTGCCACAGATGCAAAAAGGACAACACCCTGCAGTGTCCACTCTACGGTGAGGGAGGAAGAGGACCGGCGATCAGGTGGACATTGCTGATGTCCAGAGTTGCAAAGAGAGACCGGGAGACTCCAACCCAATGCCAAGATGTGGTGTTTGCTCTTTCTGCCTCTTTTGTGGAGACTGAACCAAGTTAGCAAGTAAGTGAGAGAGGTCAGCCGTGGGCTCTTTAACACCCTTCTGCCTTCCTTCCGCCATGGACACAGCAGACTCATTCATTCGCCGAGGGTCATAGAGCTGGGGTCGTAAAATGCAGCCACGGTGGGGTTCTGGGTGCAGAATCATGGGTGCTTGTTTCCCCTCTCATTTGGCAACTCAGTCCTGGAATGGGGCTATGTTATTTTGCAATGGAAAAGTCACATTTTTGACTTTAGAAGGAAGAATAAAAACACATTTGTTCCCTTCCTCTCTTCTGCTCCATACCGAGTACACGTGTCTTGATTTATGGATCCAAGGAGTCTTCAAGACTTGCCTCTGCTTGCTTTTTGATGTCAGCCTGGTTTGTTGAATGCCCACTAGTGATTTCTCTCTCTTTTTTTTTTTTTTCTAAATTACTAAAATGGCCATCACAGCTTCTCCCTGTTCAGGTCGGTCCTCCATATAGAAAGTAAAAAAACCTTCCAGTACATTTCTCCTCAAGAACTTCCAGGGGCTTCCCGGTAGCCACTGGCTTATAAACACAAACCTTCTAAACTAGAATCAATGTGTTTTGAGTAACTAGTTCCCTCTCCTTGTGTGCATATACCATACTCTCCCCCCCCACACATACACGTGTATGAGTGCACACACCAGATACCAGCTCTTCATTCTAACGCTGCGTCATTCCCCGCTTCATCCACTCTGCATTCTTCGCTCAGTTACATGTCCCGTCATTTTCTCTCAACCGGGAACGGAAACCCCACACCCCGAGGTGCCCATCACTCTAGTCAATTCACCCATCTATCAATCAAGAAATATCGAGTAAACATCCAGTATTTGCCCACCACTGTAGGTGTTGTGGCATCTCTAAAGAGGGCAGACAGAAGGGTGCTGACATTTATTGAGCGCTTACTGTTTATTGTAGGCATTCACTGCACATAAGTGACCTTTTTAGCGTCTTCAGTGAAGTTCCGTAGTGACCCCCTGTTACACACGGGGGAGCTGAAACCCAGGAAGGTCAGGCGCGCTCTTCACCCAAGGGTGCCTACCTGGGAAGCCATGAGCTGTGATGTAAAGCCAGATGTGTGGTGACTTCACCGCCTGGCTGGGGGATCCACGCTATGCTCCACTCACTCGCTCACGCGTGCACGTGATTCGCAGTTGGTGTGCATCTAAGGCCACACTGGGCACCCCGTGCCGAGACAGAGCGGTGGACGAGGCGGTCCTGATGCCCACCATCCGGAACTGACCTGCAGGGAAGGAGACAGACAACGGAACAGGATGTACAGGGCGCGGCAAAAGGAGTTCCGCAGTTGTATGGGAAAACAGCACAGTGAGTGATCAGTAACAGTACGAGAGTAAACTGTGTTTCACCTGCTCACAACTGTGAACCCACTTTTGCCACACATTGCATTTAAATATATACTTGTGGACACATATTGGTATATATATTCAACATAAATATATATGTATCTGTATGTAGTTGGTATGGATATAAAATCAATTGAAGTATATAAATAATACATGTAAACGTGTATAAGTAAATTAGATATATACGTGTGTGTGTGTGTGTGTTTATGTTTTTCAATGAGGAAAGACCCAAGAGACTTGTGAGGGTGAGAGAGAATGACGTGAGGAAACTTCTATTTCCTAACGTCTATCACACAAATTACTTTACAGCTGACCAATCCCCTCACAGGCCTTGTCTGGGGCCGACACGTGAAGGACAGAGTTCTACAGGTGAGTTCAAGAGCAGGCCGGAATCCTGAGCACGGAGGACTTGGACCTCGCGCAGAGAGGCGAAGCTGCTCTCTGTGCAGCGTGGGTACGCGGGGCCCCAGCTGGACGCGAGAGAGCCCAGGTGTGGAGCTGCTGAGACAGCCTTCAAAGGAAACTTAAGACTGACTGAAGGCTGGAGATGGATCAGAAAAACTCCTGGATCCCAGCTCCATGGGGCTGTGATGGCCTGAGATGTAGGGACCTTCTCCAAGTTAAGAGAAGCACCAGAGAGCCTATGAAATACACTGTTTAAAAATATGGCTCTTACTAATGCCAAGGTCATGTTATTTCTGACTGGAGATACCAAAATGAAATAACAAATTGCTTTCAAGATTCTCGAGCATTTAATAGAACGTGCTTTGGGATTTGGGAAAGAGGAAGAAAGGCAAGCACCTGCCTGTCTCGAGACTTGTGCTCCTTGGCACAGATGAGAGCAGGAACCACAAACGGTCCCACGTGGACGCTCCCCCTGGCGGAAGCTTCCCCTGGACGCCGGGGCCATCCCCGTCCCCCACCCACCCTCCAAACGCTAGTTCCAGACCTGCTGCCTAGCTCACTTCCTCCTAGAAAGTCCCACGGAGAACACAGACGTGGGGATTCCCATCCTGAGTCTATCACCAACACATGGTATGACCTTGGACAAGGGCCCCAGCCTCTCTAGCCTTCAGTTTTCTGTAAAATGAAGAAAAAAAAAAATCACAACTACCTCTCAGGATTGTCATGAGGATAAAGGTTAGGCCACTTCCCTCTCTCTGGCAGTTACTGGCTGTGTTGGGCTGCTCAGCATCCCCCTGCCCTTGGCAAGACCATCCACTTTGCCCCTGGAGAACCGCTCCTTCCCCATGTTCAGGCCATGTGGGCTTAGCGGGGGCTCATTCCACCTCCAGGCTCACAGAAAGGACGCAAGATCAGACTTGGCATGTGATTCAAGGGTATCCAATTGAAATTCTGTCCTAGGCCTTGTATTTGAACCCTGGGGAGGAGGAATCCTCTTGTTACAAAGGTGCTGCACTGGTAAGAAGTAGTCCGGGGGCTGGTAGCCACCTGACCATCACAAGGGAAGAGCATGCCTGAAGGTGAAGCCAAGCGAGAAGAGAGCAAATTCAAGAAATGGATGGAGACTGGCTGGACACCTGGATCCAGCCTTACCTGAAGCTGTGCACTGCTGCAAATAAGCTCCCTTATTAGCATAAGACAGTTTGAGTTAGGTTTTTGTTTTTGCCATCTAGTAAGTTCCGACTAATGTCCTCTTGTGAGAAGAGAACTTCAAGGACTGAGTAGTTGTTAGCGCATTGGGCTATTTGTACTCTCCAAGAATCCTGTCCACCATGGGCTGGACACTCAGGATCCTCCTGCAAACTCTGCCCAAGGAGAAAGGTGAAGAATACAAAGGAAGTAAAGTGTCCCAAACATCTAAGAAATGCCAGATTAAAATAATTTCTACAATGTATGAGTACCTATTCTGTGCCAAACACATTAAAAGCATATTCATGGATTCGTCATGTTTAGCAAGCCCTACTGTGTGCCAGGCTCTGTTCTAGGGCGCTCCATTCCAGTGGGAAGGCAGAGTCCAACCCCACCAGGGAGGTGCCCCAAGTCCCTCCGGACAGATGGACATCAGAGCTCTGAGGGCAGCAGAAAGCTCTGAGTTGCCAGAAATCACACATCTGGACAAGAATGGGTTTGAGACTCTGACCTGGGTGTGTCTGATGTGGAAGCCCAAGCCCTTGGCATTATCGCTCCAGGCCACCCCCTCGGGAACGCGGCTCTTGGGAAACATCCCTCCGTTCATATCTTTGTCTGAGGAGGGAAGGGGGAGGCAAGGGTGTCTGCACACAGCCTCTGGCGCAGGAGCTGGGAGACCCGTGACATCTTCGCGCTGGGCTGTGTTTACGTTGCCTGAGTGCGTCGACCCAAATGGGCTGTGAGCTGCGTGACAGGGGCTGGAGGTTTCGTCGGAGGACCCTGCGACAGCTAGAGGGACTGGCAGGGAGCTGAGTGCGGCCGCCCCGCCCGGCCTGTGGCTTTGCAGTTTCCCCAAGACCCGAAGTTCCACAGGCACACCACCCCCATTTGGGGAAGACACTCGTAGTAAGATGAGAGTTAGAGTGGCCTGGGTTTCGACGTTTCGGTAGACACTTGAGCAAATCACTTAACTCCTTGGTGCCTCACTTTTCCCCACCTGAAAAATGGGAACAAATAGACCCATCTCCCAGGGTTGCCACAGGGACTAGAAAACGTGAGGGACATGTCCTTAGGACCTCAGGTAGGACACGGTGGGTCCTCCGTGAGCCCAAGTTACCACCTCTGCCACAGTAGCCCTCTCCCCTGCCGCTGCCCAGCTCACCTGGGCATCCTCCCGCCCCCGCCCCCCGCAGCCCATCCCCCCACCCAGCCGCCTATCCCTGGTGGCAGTAGCTGAGGCCCAGGCTCCCAGGGCCCCCAGGCTCCCAGGGCCCCCAGGCTCCTTAATCAGCCTCCGCGAGGGCGGCAAGCGCTTGGGCGTGGAGCGCAGCAACAAACAGGCCTGCGGGGACTCGCTTCCGCAGAAAGATGTTGGCATGTCTCTATAGCAACTCAGGGAAAATATTTCACACAAAAGTCCATCTGCTATAACATACAAGGAGTCCCAGCCAATAATTGAGTTGTAACGAGTTATAAATTATTCCTAATTTGCAGGCTTTATTTTACCAAACCACAAATACACACACATACATGCATGTATACATAGAGAGAGACACACCATATGTATTCTTCTGCATGTGCCATCAGGATACAATGGTGATGTGGTCGTGACTGCGTGGTCTCATCTCGCGGTGCTGACGGGTCAGCAGACCCCACAGACATCTGTGATCCAAGCAAACGGACATGGGTCACCTCCATGGCCACTGTTCAGAAGAGAGACCCAACTCCCTAGCTCCCTGTCGCCTAGAGTGAATCTGCAAGCCAGCGCTCCGATCTTTTTTTCTTAGTTTTGTTGGTTTCCCTTAAGAGAAGACCAAAAAAAAATTTTTTTTTGTTCCCAATGTCCTTGTAAAGAGACATTCGTATTGATTCATCGGGATGAAATGCTTTGGAGCGGCTATCAAAGCGGGGGAAAAACAACGTGCTAATTTGCGTTGTGATGCTTTTAATTTCATGTGTTGTCAACACTTCAAAGTGGGCCGGGGCCCTGCCTGGGAGACCGGGGACGCCTCTCCTCCCACATCGCTGTATCTAAGCTGCAACTGTCGGCAGCTCCGCAGCCTCTCTCGCACGACGCCCACTCCTGGCTTCAGACTGCTCCACTTTTTTTTTTTTTTTTTCATTCCCTGCTTTCTATGTCTGCTCTGCAAAACTCATGTGGCCGGCAAAGAGAAAAAAAGGTGGTGGTGAGTGGGAGAAATGGAGCTGGGCAAGCCTGCGGTGTACAGACCTGTTTCCTCTCAGACAGAGAAACCATCGTCTCTCCGGCTCAGAACCTCCCAGCCGTCCCTGGAGAGGACCCACGTCACCACCCTGATCCCAGAGAAGAGTCGCCGTGATTGCTACCGTCCCTCGGGTTGCACACTGTGCCAGCACTTTGCACTGTGCCCCTGAACCCTGCCCCTAACCCCTTCGGGAAGGTGGCATTTCAATCCACATTTTATAGTATGTTTCATTTATAACCGGGGGGTCAGAGAGGCGGAGTGAGTTGAATCAGGATTCAAACCCAGGGGTGTCCAACTCTGCTTCTTCCTACGTGTCTAGAAGTTCACAGAAGAAGCTGTCCCCCAAGAGAGGAATTTCTAGCAGGGACTTATGCCTTCGAAAGGTGCAGCAGCGTCGGGTACCTCGTACTAACCAGACCTGCACTTGGAATGCGTGCGTGGTCTTGTTTCAACCCTGCGGCCTCTCTCGGCGGGTGGGATGATCCTCGTTTCACAGATGAGCACCCCGAGCCTCAGAGAGCTCAGGACACTTTCCCAGGGTACCACCGCTGGCCAGAGCTTGTCAGAGCTGGCCTTGGCCGTCAGAACGCCAGACTTCAAAGCCCTTGAGCCCCCTGGCGCCCATGGCCCTCTGTGCGGCCGTCCCTCAGGCTTGAGGGTAAGCTGCCACAGGCCAAGCGGGGCCTGTCCCCCGCATCTGCGCCTTCCACGGGGCTGAGCGCAGAGTTGGCCTGGGTTTTGAGAGCATGTCGACTTGATGAAACACAGCAGGGGCAGGGCCCAGGCAGAAAGGTCAGGAGGGGGGGAAGAGGGCAGGAACACCCTGTTACCAGATCTGGAGAAGAAATGGAAAGTGAAATACTTGGAAAGTAACTTCAGCCGGCCTGGAGGAAAGTGTGTCGGGAAGTTTCCGAAGGCCTGGATGAGCAAGCCTTTCCCCCACCCACCCCCACACCTCGCCCGAGGGCCAGGGGTGTGTACAGAAATCGTGGTGGAGGCCGCCTCTGGCCCGAGTCCCCAGGGTTCAGGTCACTTCCAGGGACAGGTCCTGGAGAGGCTAGGAGATGCTCTCGGTGAGGCCCCGAACCAGCAAGGACCGCCCCTGCGCTCCGGACCTTCCCCTGCCGTCCTGGGAGGGCAGCAGCTTCAGCTGCAAGATGCTAGGTCCTCACCATCCAAATCTTTCCCCGGGGTCCAGAAAGGCCCTCCCCGCCAGGGTGACTCGGTTTTGGGATCGGCATCCAAGACCTTCCATCAGACCTGTTGAGTTGGGGCCTTGGAATGGGGAGCCTGCAGCTGCAAAAAGGCTGCGATCCATCCCCATCCGCTAAGAACATTTGCAAGAACAGCCCCCCAGCGGCCCCCGCCTCAGGCAGAATCAGGACGAGCGGGGCAGGAAATTTGACTCAACAGACCAGGCCCCTAGTCTGGCCAGTTTTTCTCTTCCTTCTTTCCCACAACCCTTCGAGTGGCCGGGGGTCCAGTGCGGCACTGGTCAGCTCGGAGCCGCCCCGTGGCATGTGAGGGCGAGGAGCTGGACCCCGGGGCCCACGATGTCCTGGAACCCCCGCCCGAGTGTGAGAGGCCATTTCGGGATCTCTCGGACTGGCCAGGAATCCACCTCCCTGAGGGTGAGCCAAAGGTGGGGCCTCTGCTGACCTCTGCCCTCCCTTAACCCAGCCGACAAAGAACAGCCCAGAACACAAGAACTTCTTCAGTTAAGCAAAGCGAAAACTCCAAAAATTGCCATGCAGGACCTGGGGAGCCCAGGCCAGAGCTTCTGCACTGGGGTCTTGGCTCCATCAGCAGGGCCTTGGAGAGGGAGTGAAGCGGAACACCCTTTCCTCAGCTGCCTGCCCCCTACCCTGACCTTGGCCTCCCTCATCTTTGAATTCTCAGCCAAGTTCCTTTACCCAAAGCTGCCCTCCGTGGCTGAAAGACACGCACCCAGGTGCCAGAGGGCAGCCCTCTATGGGAGGCTGCGGAGTGAAGCAGTGAAGAGCTTGCCTCGAATCTCATTTACGCTGTGGGACCATTCCTTCCACCTCAAGAGCCTCAGTTTCCTTATCTGTACAATGGGGGCAACAGCCTCTCCCATAGCGTGTGGACTGCATACGGGAAAAATGCGACTGTGGGCGGGAAGCCCACAGAACATTGCATTCTGCACTCGGCCCAGAAAAGGGGCTTCCACAGTGACGGTGATCGCGGTTTGCCGTTACCACTTCCAGCCTTGGCTCTGGGAGGCGCCGCCTGTGTGCCCATGGACACGCACACCGACGCACACACACACAGACACATGGACACACCAGTCAGTCGGGGAGCACCCCAAGCCCATAGCCTATGTCTCTGTATCATCACAGGCCTGAGAGTTGGAGAGGATGCTGGAAAATCTCTGAGGCCAGAGAGGGGACGTGTCCTGGCCGTAGTCACTGTGGGTGGCAGAGCGGGGACTGGAATGCAGTTCTTCATTCTTTAGGTTCCCTCTCCTCATTTATCACGTATTCAACAAATATTTATGCTGACCGCCCCCTCGGTGTCAGATCCTGGCTGGGCCTGGGGCTAGGAGGGTGAGCGACATGGTTCCTGCATCCTCGGGGCTTGTCGCCGGGGCTCCCCACAGCCCTCCTGCGTCTCTTGCTCTTTCCATCCCCGTCCTGTGCATCCTCGGGATCCCAAGTGCTCCCAACGCCCAGGATGCTTTGGTCAGTCTCCGTCCAACCTCACTGCCCTCCACGGTGGGGGCACTTGGGGGTAGGCCCTGGTTCTTCTTGTCTGGGTAGGAAACTCGCATGTCCCAGCTCCCACCACACTGAGCTGTGCTCATCCACGGGGTCTGTTCGAACCCGTCGACTCTGGGGGAAGGCGTTCGGCACAGAGCTAGACTTGGGAAGTGGTGGTCAGATGAATGATGAGTGAGCGATTGCACGGGGTAAACAAGGTCAGTGATTCATTTGTTCACTTACTCACTCACTCTGCATTTACTCTGAATCTCCGCTGCACCAGGCTTCGGGACGCGGAGATGAGTGGGACCTCGTCCCTGAGCTCCAAGAGGCCCGGGAAACAAACACGCATGATGACCGGGGTGCACAGGGGTCAATGGGGCCTCATGGAAGGAGAGGTCAGTTCTCTGGGGAGGCAGGGGTGAGCAGGAAAGGCGGAAGACTGAGTGACGCCCAGGAGAGCTCTGGACAGTCAAGATGACCAGGTAGACAAGGCAAGAGCAGGCTTTCTGGGCAGAGGGACCCCCATGGGGACAGGTCCTAAGGTGTGATGTACTCCAGGGACCATCAGGTTCATCACTGGCTTCATTCATGACAACAACAGAAAATACTTGCGGGATGCTTCGCACCATGCACTATTCTAAAACTTTGTGGGGGTTAATCCATTTAACCCCATGACTGAGTCTGTGATTAGCCCCATTTTTCAGAAGAGAAAACTGAGGGGCAGAGAGGTGAAGGGATTCGTCCCCAAGGTCTCAAGGTTATTTAGTAGCCAAGCTTATGGACAGAGGGGAGGGGACACAGAGGGCCTTAAATATCAAGTAAAGGCATTGGACTCTACCCTGAGGGTGAGGGGAGCCATTGAAGGATTTTGAGCAAAGAACATTCTGATCTGTTTTTCATTTTTAACAGGAAAGAACAGACTCAAACATCTGAGTAGCTGTGGGTCTCAAGAGAAGTAATCTCTTGCACGTGTTCAACAAAGAACACACACAAAAAAGTTCGTGGAGGCACTTACACAGTAACAGAGATGCCTATCAATGGGGGGGGGCGATGAACAAGCAAAGCTGCATACACACAGTGGAATATTATACAGCCGTGAAAAGGGAGGGGCCACAGACACATGCAACAATACGGCTGAATCTTGGTGTATCAGCTGATGATCGCCGTGGAGGGCACCACTCCAAACCTAATGACTTAAACAACCGTCACTTGTCTAATTCACAATCCTATGGGTAGGCCTTTCGGGCTGGGCTCAGCTGGACAGTTCTTCTGGTCTTAGTGAGGTTTCCTCCAGAGTTCATGGGCAGCAGAGAGTCAGCCAGGAGGCTCCACTTTCAAGGGTTGGCTGGCTGTCAACTGGGGCGATGGTGGCAGGTGGGCCATAGAGTTCCCATCACCCGGCAAGCCAGCCCAGAGCTGTTCACAGGGCTCCAGAAGTTTCCAAGAGAATGAGGAAGAGCACCGAGCTTCTTGATGCTTGAGTTCCGAAAGGGCTCCATGCCACTTCTGCCACATTATATAACATTCATCAAAAGCACTACACACAGCCAACCCGGAGGTGAGACACGGGGAACCGAGCCGCCATCTGATGCCACCATTGCGAGAGGGAGGCAGAGCCACGGAGACGAGTCACTGCAGCAGGTTCACTTGGCGATATGCTATTAAGTGAAAAAAGTTAATTCCAAAAGGCTACATACAAAAGGATGCCCTTTTATAAAATTTAAAATTAGCCTTTCAGCGTGCAGATCGATGAAAAAGGCTTTACACATGGTGCCAGATGAGGGCTCCCTGGATGGCAGACGACACGGAGGCAGGACGGGGAGGGTGAGGCGTTTGAAATGCAAGTTGTTGTCCAAGTGCTAGTCTCTGTTTTCATGATTAAAAATGGCCATTTTTAAGAAGAGGGTCGCAGACAATGAGAGTGTGATTAATCAAACTGTGTGGCCTTGAGATCCAAAAACAGAGATTGGGAGACAGCAATGGGCCAGCACGGGCCATGCCAGGGGTGTGATGGCCCAGACGCAGGACCTCTTGGATGGGGGTGAAGCGGGAGGAAAGGCTCAAAGATCACTTCCGGCACACCAGCCTGGGTGGTGGCGGTGGGAAGCTGTCATTCCCGAGCTAGGGAACCCTATGGAAGGAGACAGTTTCGAGAGAACAAAGGGTTGTGTTTAGGGTTGGTGAAGATCTAGCAAGTAAGGTCCCTCCCAAAGGCTGTTCATTTTCTCGAACTTGGCAGAGTGCTCGGGGCTGGAGAAGTGGGAGCCTCAGCAGATCTGAAATAGAGACCATCCCAGACAGCCCTGCGTGACATCAGGATGGAGGACCTCCCTTCAGCTGAGAGCCGCCCCCAGCTGCCTGGCCTTGGTGGGGCCCTCAGCTCACCCAGCCCTTCCTGACAGCTCCTCGGAGCACGTCCACAGCCAGGTCTCCCTTCTAAGCAATCAGGCCTCCGCCCTGAAACCCTGGGCCAAGCCAGTGAACTTGGAGCTGTGGCTGAGGGGGCCTCAGCGGCTGTCTCCTCCCCCGGCAGGGCCAAGGGGACCCCAGAGGGGGCTGGGTGTTTGTGCAGATGACATGTGCGTGGCCCAACCTCTCCTTACTCATGCTTTTGGCTGCCCCTCGCTGATTTTGGTTGGGTGGATCCCAGTTCTCCTGCTGGATTTAGGAGCTTTGGGGCTGGGGCTGAACAGAGCTTCCTTTAACGGTTCCAACCCAGGATGGTTCCAGCCCCTTCCCCCACCCCCCTTAGGCCTCATATTTTCCCACACCCGACTTTAGGACAGAAGGTTAACATTTCAGAGCTGGAAGGGGCCTCCAGCATCATCGTGCCCCTTTCCTAGATGAAGACACTGAGGCCCAGAGAGAGGAAGGGACCTGCCCAAGGTCACTGCAGCAGGTAGAGACAGAGATGCAGGCACCCCGACTGATTCTCTGCACCCTGTGGATTCTCAGGGCTCGGAAACCCTCCTCCATGCTCCGGCTGCCGTGGTTGCTGTTTTGTTTGGGAAAGGGCAGCTGAGCCTTTTCGAGGCCACCGCAGTGACTTTCTCCTCTCCCAGGGAGGCAGCAGACAGTGACGGACTCTGCTTTTACAGTTTAGTTCCATAGGAAATTGGAAATTGCCTGTCAGAGGTGTCTGGGTGGCCCAGCGGCCCCACCCTGACCTGGCTGCCACAGTGCCGCTCTCCCCGCTCACTGGCTTCGGGGCCCTTTTCGGAAGCTCTTCCGCGGGCTCCCGCGGTGTCTCGGCCTGCTCTTCCTCCCAGGGCAGGGTGCGCGCACAGAGCTGCCAGGCCTGGCTGGGGCCCGAAGCCCTGACATTTAGCTGCGCTCTTTTCCACCCTGGCTCTCAGCAGTCTCTGGCCCTGAGATTCAGCCTGGCTTCAGCATCATCTCCTGCCCTGAGATCCCAGGGAAATTGGGGGAAGGAGCTCCCAGCCCTCCTTTGGGAATCTGGGGTCATCCGGGTCCCCTGAGAGCCCCTGAATCACCTTCCCAGACTCACCACCTTCCCAGTGTTTTCAAGACTGCAGTGGGTCATGCCTCCTCATCCCTTCTCTGGGCATCTCCCAAACTTGGGATCTGGGTCAGCATCTCTGTCTTCCTAAACAACCAGCCAGGAAGCTCCAGGTGGTCGGTGTTGCTCTGGCATAGTCCTTAGGGGAGCAAGTCTCTGGCATCCCACACTGGATCTGACCCCAAAGCCGCTGCTTTTGAACCCCAACCTTGGACAGGTTGCTCCACTTCTCTAGGCCTCAGTTTTCTTATTTGCAAAGTGGGGGTGATTAGAATCATAGTACCTGGGCTAGCACATGTAAAGCACTCAATAAATGTTAGCATCACAAATACTTTATTTCAGCAGCTACCTCCACCAGCCCCTCAGGGCTAAGCCCAGGGCTAGGTCATGCAAGGCACTCAGTACTTGTGAATGGAACCCAGGGCAGTGGGGAGGCAGATAAGGAACGGAGCACACCCAGCACAGTGATGGCAGTGAGCTCAAGGGTCCCTGAGCCTAGGGGAGGCACGCCCAGCCCAGGCTTAGGACTCAGGGAGAGGAGCTGTGTCCACACCTGCATCCTGATGGATGGATGAGAGGGATGAGTTTCTGTGTGTATGTGTGTCTGTGTGTGCGCAGGTAGGGATGGGGGAAAGTGTCCCACACTTTATCACATGCTGATGCCTGTATTGTCAATTAATTATTGTATTATTTTGCACATGAACAGCTGTAAACCTACTTTTGCTCCACATTGTCTGAAATAGGAGCAAGGCAAAGGGAGGTTGTCTTTTAGATTGCCTACTCAGGGAGGCGCATAGCCTGGCTGGGTCAGGCCCGGAGGCAGGGAGACATGCAACGAGGCCACTGCAGTGATCTGGGTGAGGGAAGGTGGCAGGATATGGGATGAAGTTAAGTCTCTAGGACAATAGTCAAGGTCACTCCGAAACTGGCGCGCTGAATCCTCCCAGTCTTCCTTCCCGCTTGCTAACACTGAGCTGTTAGAGAATCAAAGGAGCCCCTTGGGCAGGGGCGTGACTTGTTAAGCATAAAGTGTGGTGTGAGAAGGAGAAATGGTTCCCCTTGGGATTGTTAGCGGTTGATTTGCTGGGTCTACCTAGTGGACACCTGCCGCGGAGGACACAAAATTGAATTCTACACCACGCATTCCGACCAAACTTCTTCACTGCCTTGCCCTCCAAGCCTGGAAAAATACAACGAACATCACCAAAAACAAACAAACAAAAACAAGAAAACAGTCTAAAGACTGTGGGTTTGTGGGGAGGGCAGAGACTGCCCCTGATTTTTGCTTTGGAGGTCGGCAGGGCTGTCGCGGAAAGAAAGTACTAGAGTCTGTTTCTGTGCTTAGGAGCCTCAACATCATCTCCAGTGAGCAGGAGCCTGCCCTGTCCGCTGGTCCCAGGCTCTCTGGGAGGAATGGGCTTTCAAACCAAAGCCTCAAAGAACTTCTACAGGTACTACGAGCTCTGCATAGTCCACAGGTGATCGATTGGTGATGAGACATTCGCTTTAATGGCCAATCATGAAACAGGGATTTCGCTTTGGGAAATAAAGAAAAGGGGACTTTGGTCTTTACAGCTCTTTGTACGTAACATCGGGAATACCTGAAAAACTATGAGAAATCTGAAGAAGAATCGGGAAAATTATAATGACCAAGAGAAAACACAATCAACAGAAACAGACCCGTGTAGGATGCAGTTACTGGAATTGGCAGATACGAACTTCAAAACTATCAGTACGTTTGAAATTTTAGACGTAAAGAAGGGAAAGAGATCAGGTATTTCTGCAGAGAACTGTAAACTAAAAAAAAATAACAACACGTAAATTCTGGAACTAAATATGTGAAATCAAAAATTAATTAGATGAACTTAACAGTAGATTGGTCAATGCAGAACAAAAGATCAGTGAACTTGAACGCAGTAAATTGAAGTTATCCAAACTGAGGTAGTGAGAGAAAAAGGATTCAATAAAAATGAACAAAACATCAGTAATAATGATGTTTAATAAAATGAAATTATATAAAGCCATGTAACATATGTGTAATTCAAGTCCAAGAAGGAGAGGAGAGATAAAATGGGGCCTAAGAAATATTCGAAGAATTTATGGCAAAAATGTTTCCAGATTTGAATTAAAAACACCAACCCACAGATCCAAAAAGCTCAACAAGTCTCAAACAAGAGGCATGTCAAAAAAGTAGGCATGTCTTAATAAGACTCCTGAAAAACAAACGTAAATCTTAAAAAGATCCATAGGAAAATAAATACATTATATTGAAGAGAATAAGAATGGTTATTGATTTGTCACCATAAATAAGGCAGGTAATAAGAAAATTGAACCACTTCAAAGTACTAGGGTAAAAGAAACTATCAACCTAGAATTCTGTATCCAGAATTAGCTAACAAGGACATTCAAATAGTTATTATAATTGTATTTCAGATATTCAAAAAGTTAAGTAAAGGCATTAAAATATAATGCCCTTAAATTGAAAATATGAAGACATAAAGACACACGACTCAAACTTATAGAGATGAAATCCACAATGTCTGAGATAAAAAAATACACTAGGTGAGATTAAATGTCTTTTAGATATTGTGGAAGGAAATACTAGTGTATTTAAAGGCAGCAATAGCAATTATCCAAAATAAGGCATGGAGAGAAAAAAATGTCTTAGGAAGTGAAAGGTGCAGCAGTTAGCTCTGGGAAAATTTCAGGTGGCGTAATATCTATGTAACTGGGCTCCCTGTAGGACCAGTGGGGACAGAAAAAATAGTTAATCGTACAATGGCCTCAGACTTTCCAAATTCAATGAAAGCTATAAATCTAAAGATCAATGAAACTCAATAAACCTCCAGCTCAATAAATCTGAAGAAAACTACGCCAAGGCATATCATCAACAGATTGCTCAAAACCAGTGACAAAAAGAATGTTAAAGGGAACGGAGGGGAAAAGGCACTTCGAATGCACAGGTTAAAGAGAAGAATGGCACCAGCGTTGCTTGTGAAAACAATGCAAAAACGACACACATAAAAAGACCACGGACCAATATCTTCAGATACTCAAAGGAAATAACCTATTAACCAATTGCAGAATTGTATACCCAGCAAACATTTTTCAAAAACAAAGGCAAAATAAAGACTTTTTTTCAGACATGCAAAAGCTGGAAGGATCCTTCACCAGGACACTGCAGTCAGGAATGTTTAAGCAGAAGGAAAACGAGATTAGGTGGGGGTCTAGGTCTACCAAGGAATGAAGAGCTCTCAGAAGGCGACATAAAAGATTTATTTAAATAATAATTTAGTCTTTGAACAAACATGATGTAGAATGTGGTTTATGATGTGCATACAAGTAAAATGGGCAGCAACAATAGTACGCAGACTGTGGGGGTGAAACGGAAGCATAGAATTGTAAGACTCTCGCACTCTGTGTAAGTTGGCATAATATCACTTAAAGGTAGATTGTGATAAGTTAAAGATGTATACTATAAACTCTAAAAAAACTACTAAAATCACACAAAAAATGTTATTGTTAATAATCCAACAAAGAAGAAGAAATAGAAGCATAAAGAATACTCAATCCAAAAAAAAGGCAGATAAAAAGGAAAAAGAAAACAAAGAAGAGATAGGAAAAATAGAAGATAAATATCAAGATGACGGACTTAAACGTAATCATGTAATTACATTAAATGTAAATGTCCTAAACCTCTGAATTCAAGGATGGAGATTTTCATATCAGATTAAAAAAAGAAAAAGAAAAAACAAAACTCAACTATGTCCTGCCTACTGGAAATGCATTTTCTACATAAAGACAAAAATAAATTGAAAGTAGAAGGGTGGAAAGAAGAAATATCATGAAAACAGAATCATCTCTAGTAAAAAAAAATAGCTAGGGTGGCTTATAAATATCAAAGTTAATTTTAGAGCAAAGAATATTACTAGGGACAAAGACGCTCATTGTACCACGATACAGAGGCCAATTCATCAAGACATAACAACTCTAAATGTCTAGGCACCTAACAATAGAGTTTCAAAAACACACGAAGAGAAACTGAGAGAATTGAACTAGAAGGAGAGACAAACCCATCATTCTAATAAAATGTTTTAATACTTTTCTTTCAACAGCTGATAGAACAAGTAGACAGAAAATCAGTAAGGACATAGAAGACTTGAACTGTTTCCTTTTTAAGATTTTATTTATTTACTTTTAGAAAGAGGGAAAGGGAAAGAGAGGGAGAGCAACATCAATATATGGTTGCCTCTCACATGCCCCCTACTGGGGACCTGGCCCACAACCCAGGCATGTGCCCGGACTGGGAATTGAACCAGCGACCCTTTGATTTGCAGGCTGGTGCTCAACCCACTGAGCTACACCAGCCAGGGCTGAACAACACTATTAACCAAGCTGACCTAATTGGCATAGTTGCAGCACTCCACCCAACAACGCAGAATACACATTCGTTTCAAGTGCACAAGGAACATTTACCAAGAGAGACCATATTTTGGACCATAAAACAAGTCTAAATAAACTTAAAAGGATCCCAGTTATACCAAGTATGTTCTCTGACCACAGTGAAATCAAATTATAAATTAATAACAGAAAGATCTCTGGAAAATCCACAAATATTTGAAACTAAATAACATGTTTCTAAATAATTGAAGGGTCAAAGAAAAAATCAAAAGAGACATTAGAAAGTATTTCAAATTGAATGAAAGTGAAAAGACAACATATCTGAATTTGTGATCTGCTGCTCAATCAGTACTTATATGGAAATTTATAGCCCAAAATGCCTGTATTAGAAAAGAAAAGAGTTCTCATATTAATGGCTTCAGCTTGTACCTTAAGAAACTAGAAAATAAAAGAGCAAATGAATCCCAAAGGAAACAGAGGAAAACGAAATAACAAAAATAACTACAGAAATCAATAAAAATACAGGGTCCGACACAAATAACACCCCTGTTTTATTACAAAATCTTTTCTTACAAAAAATCATAAGCATGTAATTCTGTAACATAACAATGTCACACTCGAGCACACCATATGACAAGTTAGGTGAAACTTTCAAATGAAAACTGTTCATCATTACACCCCCAGCATTACCCCACCAACCACAAGGAGGCAGGTGTTACTTCTGCCGGACCCTGTATAAAAACAATAGAAAAATCAATGAAACCAAAAGCTGGCTCCTTGAAAATGGACACGTGGCATAGACCTCACCATTTCTCACAGCATCTTCCCCTGGCCATGGTACTCGGTTCAGGGACGAGTATGTGACCCAGCCAGAATCAATGAGTTGCAATAAGACCTTTGCAATGAGATGTTTCTTTGCCAGAGCCAAGAAATGGAGACAAAGAAACTGGGGGATGATGATCTTTCTTGAGGCCCTGGACCCAGCTGTGCTTGAAGTCCTAACTTGCTTTGTCACATGAACCAATAAACTCATTGTTAATCACACTGATCTGAATGGGGCTTCTCATAGTTAAGTAGAAGCATCCCAATCTTTTGCACTGATTAAATGCTGTTCACAAATGTTTGAGGAAATGCAAGTATTGATCATTGGAAGACTTAGATCATTCTTCTGTAACAGATCTTTCCATCTTCTCCTCTTCCCACTCGAGGACACAGAGAGAAAGCTGCCCCTATGTTCCCACACGCTGCAGGAGGGGAAAGGGAGAAAGGTGTCCCTGTGAGTCTGGGACAGTGGGATATCTGACCCGGGAGATTCAGGGGTCTCGGTTTAAAGGGTAACAAAGCCAAAATTATTCTGAACTAAGATCTTTTAAAAAATCAAATATAGATCCAGAAGGATCCCAATGATAATGAGTATCTTCCATCTTGTTGCTTAAAATCATGCCAGTGATGTTTTTCAGCCACTAAATTCAGAACATAGGAACCATTTTCTTCATTGGAGACTACATCACCCTTTTCTCTTCTGGAATTAGGCGAGAAAACATTCTCACTTCTAGTTCCTGGTTACTCAAGGCAGCCTCTGCCTCCTGGCCACATCCCAGACTCATTTTACCCCGGGAGCCTCCAGGTCATAAATCTACCCTTCCACACGAGGAGCCTGTGGTCCACAGGGGCTCCCTGCTCCCTGAGCCAGCCCTGGCTGGCTCCTGAGCCTCCGGCCCAGGGTCCCAGTTCGGGAAGGCACAGCCCAGCAAGCAGACAATCGGATTCCCAAGGCCCGCGGAGCACAGCTAGCAGATGACGGAGGCCAAGAACTCAGGTTTTTTAAAAAGTTTCTGTAATTGAAATAGACTCCGCATACCAAAAAATGTACCCTTTTAAAATATACGATCCGGTGGTTTTGAGTATTATCACAAGGTTGTGCAGCCCTCAGCACTAATTCCAGAACATTTTCTTTATCCCCAAAAGAAACCTCATGGCTAATTTTCCATGAGCAAGTCAGTGGGAAGGGAGATAATGCCCCTCCCACATTCCTGATGTCGGGAGGTTCTCCTCCCTGGACTGGAAGGATTAGATGGGGAAGACGCAGGGACCCATTGAGATTTATTCCCTTTCCCTTGGGCCTTGACTTCCATACACAAGAACGGGAGGCCCCCAGAGCCAAGGCTTTCTAAGAACCAAGAACATTACACATTTATCATGATTGGCAGTCACAGGGAGAGAAATTCCCTCCTTAGAGAAGTGGGAGCGGATCTGGGAATGGCTTTTTGCTTTTTGAGTGTTGGGACTAATGTGAGGCAAGCCAGGTGCCGGGGGTGACAACTGAAGGAGGTCTTCAGTCTCAGACTCGTGCCAGGGCTGGACCTGTGGCAAGCTGGCAGACCTCTACTTCCGGCTGCAGGAACTCTGGGAGAGCTTGGGCCATTCAGGGGAGGGCGGTGCCTAGAAGGTAGATCGGGGTCTTCCTGCCCATCTACTGCTGGAGCACTCCAACTGGTTGTCGTTTGAGTGGAAAAGTAGAAAGGACGCATGTCAAGTTTGTGAACTCAACCATAATGAATCCCCCAGGGAAAGGTGAATTGGCTTCTGGGTTTCATGACGTGAACGAGGTGTGCTGACGGACCTGGGTGGAATCCAGGAGAGTGGGTAGTGACCGAATGAGGCAGTGTGACATTAGCAGAGACGGGGTCCACGCCTTCCTGACCAAATGTGCTTTCATCACCGGGACTCAACTTTACAAGCTCATTCAAAGTTTTCTTCTGGTGGCGTCATTAGGTTCTGTTTCCGTCTTCTCTGCCCTCATTTCTTCATTCAACAAACACTGACCGCTCCTCCGGGCCAGGCAGAGCGCCAGGCAACGGTCAGAACAAGAAAAATAAGAGTTTTTTGTTCTCCAAGAAGTCAGTCTTAGAAGTCCTTAAAGAAGTTCTTAAATAAGACAGCCTCAGAAGTAGACTTCTTTGGCCCAACTCTGCAGCCGATGTCGGGACAAGGGTGGGTGGATGTAAAGAACCAACTTTAAGAAAGTTGATCATGGCACTACAGGAATAAAAACACTTAGAAGGAAAGAGTTTCATCCTCCCCCACCCCCAGCTTCAGGGACCATTGGACAATCCAGGGTGGCCCCATTGTCCCTCAAGCCACCCCAGTGTCCCCAGATCTCTCTCAGTGAGGAAACAGGAGGAAGCAGGCAGGACTGGGGAGGGAGCCTGCCCCTCTCTGAACACCCAGGAGGGGACCGGGTCGGGGGTGGAGGACGTGACTCACCCGTTCGGCCACAGAATATCCCAGGAGATGCTCAGGAACTGGGTCCACCCTCCTGCTGCTTCACCGAGGACATCCAGCCATCCCACCCACGTCCCCAAATTCCCAACAGGGGTGAAGGGAGGGGTTGAACAAGGAAGCAGGGTCATTGGAAGGTTAAATTGGGACTAAATGGTGCTGGCGGCGGGGGGAGTGGGGGTGTTAGGGTGGGCAATAGGTCAGGGGTTGACGGACCACTTAGAAGTCAGCTATCAGGAATCAGTGAGGCATCCTTGTGGTGAGGATGGGAACCCTGGGGACTCCTAGAGAGGCTTCTCAGGGGCTGGGGTGATGGGCAGAGCACAGCAGAGACCCCGCCCACACGCCATCAGCACTCCTCATTCCAACTGCAGAGTGACCCAAAGGAGACCCACCCGAAGCTCCTACAAGTCAACCTGAAGTCTTCCCACAAACAGGCCAGGCCAGAGTGATTGCGAGGCACCTCCCACTGCAGGATCCCTCAACCTCGTGCTCCTGCCCCTCGGGCGGGCACAGATAGGTGCTCTCCATCAGCTCAGAGTCGGAGCAGGACTGACCTTCACTGCCTCCATGGGGAGCTGCACCAGATAGTCCACTATCACCCCCTTGTCCTCGCCTGTCTCATGGCCCTGTGGCCCTTGCCAGCACTTTCTGGAATCACCTTCCAAATAAACGACTTGGACTCACACCCTTTCAAGGTCTTTAGTGTGGAAGCCACACTAAGACAAGAGAGGAACAGGAGCGGGTGTCCAGGAAGTGGAGGGAGGCCAGCGAGGAAAGGAGTAAATGGTGGGCGTCGGGGGGAGGGGTGGGCCTTTGTGTGGGGCTGATACCGAGACAGGAGCACAAGGAGCACAGGGCTGCTGCAGGGCCAGGCCCTGCTCTCGTCCCTCTCTGAGTGCCTCTGGAGGATACGGCTCATTGCCCCAAGGATGAATGAGACAGGAAAGGTGAGGGGCCTCCGCCTGGGCCCTGCAGAGAACTCTTTCCCAGGACTAGAGTTCCGGGGAGGCTGGACAGAGCTGCAGCTTCAGGCCCAAGGCCCTCCCCTCCCCATCTTCTCTGAGCAACTTTCTCTACTCTTCCTTCTCACATCCTGGCTAGATCCCACTCCAGCTTAGAGGTCCCCTCTTCCAGTAAGCCACCCCTAATCTGCTGAGCTTGAATTAAAATTTTTATTTTTGTTTTTCCACAGGCTGCTTGGAAAACAGCGATTGCCCGATGGTAATTAAAACTGCCTCTTTACTTCCGGGAATGTGTCTTCCTCACATCATTCACGTGGAAACAGCAGAATCCACCAAGCTAGCAAATAGCCCCTCCCCTACTGCTGTCGATTGGCCGAAGGGCGAGCACCTGATCTAAGCTAAGCCAATCAGGAACCTTCCCTAGGACTTTGGAGCTGGAACCCAGAAGGAGGAGTCCTCCCTGGGCAGATGATTGGAAATGAGACCCTACACAGCAGGTGCCACATTCTGCCATGTGGCTTGAGGAGCAGAAGGGCCAGCAGTCAGAGGAAGAAGAGTTGATGCTGCTGCTGGGAGAAAAGTAGGGGCGAGAGAGAAAGAGAAACCACATCCTGAGTTTCGCATCATCAGGCTCATGCGGTGCCACCAGCCCATCCCTGGCACAGGCCCAGCTCTTGGAAGCCCAACCAAAAGATTCCAAATACAAGGTGCTCACTAAACATGTATTAAATGAACTTTTCTGTCCACATGTGGTACTGATTTCCTGGATGGTCTATTAATTTGGAGAACAATAATAACAATAAAACTGTTTTTGTCCGAGCCTGAAAGGCCCAGCTGGCAGGGCATGCCCCAGCAAGAAGCCCCGTTGCTCAGCCCAGGGGTGACAAACCCCTCTTCCCAGGCCCTCTTCCCTCTCTAGGGAGCTGCTCTCAGACAGAGAGTCACAGGCCTGAAACGGGTCCCTCCCAGTGACCTGGCCAGGCCTTTAGTGTGTTCTGGAGGAGGCGGCATGGGTTTGCCTGGAAGCCAGAGGTCACCAGTCAGAGCGGATGCTTTGAATTTAGACCCAGGTTTATGGGCCGCAGCGGCCGCCAGCCGAGGACAGGGCCCAGCCCTTCCCAGGCCCTGGGGCTGCCGGGAGGAAGGCACACTTTTAATGGAGTGCCTGTTTCTCCCAAATATTACGCTAGGCAGGGAGTTTGGATCAGAATGAAAGCAGAGGGTCTAATTTTAGACAGTACCTATGAATGAAACTTGACCCAAGCTGGGGAGGAAATACCTTCCACCAGCCGGTGCCAGGGCTAGTGTGTGTGATTTTCTGCTAAATTAGGCGGCTCCTGCAAACAGGTTACCGTGGGGACTTGGGCCTTTTTTCCCTTCTCCCTCCACTAAGTTGGTCAGACTCTTTATTTCTAAATATACTTCCCTCCTCCCCTCGGCCCCCTTCTTTTACGAAAGCTCGCGCTCACCACGTCCCTGCATGTTCTGGCTTGTTAACTGTCCGTTCTTCCTCTTCCCTCCTCCCTGACCTTCCCGGCGCGGCCCTGCCTAGGACCAAGAGCTCGAGACATCAGGTCAAGTGACTCGGTGTCAGATGCAAGGGTCAGCCATATTGGGGTCAGACGAAGGCAGACCTAGGCAATGGGCTACATGAAAGCAAGAGCCCCGGCTGTCTCCCGGTGCCCAGCGCAGAGCCTGGAGGGGATCCAGGCTCAGTCAATATCGAGCAAGTCTTAAGGGGTGACCTACCCTCTCGGGGGACCGCCCTGGAGTGAAACAGATGTTATCTTTTTCCTTTTTTAAATTTTTCTCCTTAAGGTGAATTGGCAGCGTCACCCAGGAGCAAAAGAAGAGTGTGGGCTGCCACCGCAGCAGACATTGTGGGGACAGAGAGGGGAAAGGCAACCTTCAGAGGCCTGCAGGCCGGGGCTCTGACTGGTTCTGTCCCTTTCTGCCTGTGTGATCTTTGGCGAGTCTCTTGTCCTCAGGAAACCTCAGTTTCCTCATCTATAAAATGGGATAGCAATCCTGACTCCTCCGAGTGGCCTGCCCTCTCTCCCCAGGATGTGCCCCCCCACCTCCTCCCAGCTCCAGCTCCAGCCAGGGCCTGGCCAGACTTGGGGCGAAGGCGGAATCACAGCAGCCAAGCAGGACAGAGGCGGGAACGCGGCTCGGTTCCCAGTCTGGGGCGTGGCCCTGGCCCAGCTAAGGATCCGGTTCATCTGCAGCGGGGTCTGTGGTTTTGGAGCATGCAAGGGGGCCCTGCAAACTGAGCAGACCGGGGACAGGGACGGCGGCTAGGCTATCTGTGTAAGGACTGTCCCTGGGCAGATAAGCTGAGGAGACGTGGGCTCCCTCCCCAGGGAGCCCTGACCCTTTGCCTGTCGCATGTCAAATGACTCAGCCACTTGGGACTCATTTTCCCTTCTCTAGAAACTTCTCCAGCAACGTTCCTGGGGAGGGGAAAGGAAAACTTCCTCGGAGATATGTTTACCTCCAAGTATTTGTTTTCTTTGGGGGGCCTGGGTCGAGAACATAGTGAAAAAAATGGATACCCCAATACCCACATTGGTTGTCTCTCTAAGCCACTTCCCACAACACTTCCTTCTTTCTTTCCTTCCTTCTTTCCTTCCCCCCTCCCTCCCTCCCTTCCTTCCTTCATATTCCTTTCACTCCTGTTTGGTTCAGCAAACCCGGTTTGCATGCCCACCGCATGTCAGCACTCTGTAGATATGGGTGGGTGGGCATAGCTGGCACTCGCTACAAGTGCAAACCCACTGAACCAGCAACGTGGGCTCCTTGGTCGCCCCCAGCGCACACTGAGGACTATACCAAGCCCACACTCCCCTCAGGGGAGGGGAGGGGAGGAACAGAAGCCCGCGAGGACCCTGGGACAGGTTCAGGGAACACAACGGAGGCAGCGCTTGGCTCTCCCTGCAGGTTAGGAAAGGGGTCCTCAGGGAGATGACGTCTGAGCAAGGCTTTGAAGGCTGAAGAGGAGTTTGTCAGATGGACAAGAGGGGACCAAACAGCTCAAGGAGAGGGAGCAGAGAGCACGGTGGCCCAGAGCGGGACAAAGCATGGTCTGTAGCAGGTCCCATCACACAGAAGAATCAGAGGTAGACCCAATATAGGGTAGAGTGAATTGAGAGTTTCAAGAGCAGATCAGGGAGTCTGTGGGGTTCAAGGTGGGCTAGAGGGGGTATGCAAGGAAGACAGCCTGGAGGAGGGGCTTTTGATGGGTCTGTAAGTAACAATAGTACTTCCTCAGGAAGGGAAGAGGACTCTGCTCTCTCTGGACCCCCCGAGGCACGGTTCAAATACAGACTCCACTCCCCACTCCCAGAGAGTCTGGTTCAGTGGCTGGTGGTGGAGCCTAAGAGTCTGTATTTTTTTAGAAATCTCCCAGTGAATTCTGATGTGCAATGAGCATTGACAGCCAGTGCTCTGGATGAAAGCAGCCACATGACCACAGGGGACAGTGGGCAGCAGGACAACGAGGAGGCATTCTGGGGGATGGCCAGTGGGACCTGCACATGGAACGAAGCAGGAAGACACACTGACCCTCAGGAGGGCCTTGGCTGCCAGGCTCAGAGGCCTGATCACCCCTTGTTTCTAAATAGAAGCCACTGAAATTCTGCATGGGGGCACAGGCGGAACAAAGAATGCTGGGTGCAGGGAGGGCCTGGTGGTGGGGCCCTCACGGCCGGTTGTTGGCCAGGGGAGGATTGCACAACGCTGACCCGGAGTGGGGGCAGGGGCACGGGCTGCTGGGCCTGTTGGGGACAGGCAGGATGTCACAAATCCTGGACCTCTAAGGACACTGGCTAGACACACTTTTGGACATCTGCCTGCTGAGTGCTTGCTAAGTTTACTGTTATTAAGAGAGATGCAATGACTAATTTTATGTCCACCTGGCTGGGTCACAGAACCCAGCTATGTGGGCGAACATTGTCCCGGATGTTTCTGCGAGGGTGTTTTTAAGTGAGCTTAACATTTACATCAGTGGACTTTGAGTAAAGCAGATGGCCTTCCAGAATATGGGTGGGCCTCGTCCAATCAGTGGAAGGCATGACTAGAGCACAAGGCAGTGCTGCAGCAACTGGCCTCTGTGTCTGAACTGCAACACTGACTCTCTCCCGGGACTCCGACCAAATGGTCTTCCAACCTGAACCGTAATGGCATCTTCTCCCTCAGTCTCCAGCATGCTGGACCGCCTGCAGATTTTGGACTCGCCAACCTCCATCATCATGTGAGTCGATTCCTTAAAATAAGTCAGTTGTCAGTCTCTCTCTCTCTCAATTCCATTTTGTTGAAGAACCCTCACTGAAACCATAGCAATACCTTGATGCCTTCCTCAATTCGCAGCTCTAACAGAACTGAGCTCTCCGGTCCACCATAGGCATGGGGTGGGGGGGTCTCTTAGCCAATCCCTAACAGTCAGGGGGTGACGCCTTCCTCCCCCAAGCCCTGCCTCACTTTTTGCAAGAGCTTGGTTCTGTAAAAGTGGGTGTACATCTGGGTTTTCTTTGCGTAAACGAAAATCTCTTAAATAAACTCAGAGTATCAGGCAGGATGCTTTCAGCAACAAAACCCCAAACCCAACTCATAAACCATAAGTAAATATTTAGCTCATGTATTAGAAAGTCCAGGTGCAGGGCAGGCTCCAGGCTGGCCAGCTCAGCGACTCGGCACTGCTGTCCAAGAAGGGGCTCCTTCCAGCCATTCCCTGTGTCTCCGCGTTGATTTCACCCTCAGCCTGGAAGTGACATGGCCACAGTGCTTCCAGATGTCTCAACCAGACACCACAGCACCAGGGGACCATGGGTGACCCTCACTGTCTGTGGCTTTTTCTTAGGAGAGAGGAAACTACTCAGGAGCCCACAGCAGATCACCCTCACATCTCATTGACCAGAACTGGGCCACATGGCCACTCCTGGGTGAAATCGTATAGCTTGATTTAGACTAACTTGGTTTGGATGCACTGGGTGTTAGAATAAATGGTGATACCACGTTGATCACCCCCCACGCTGGGAACAACCTCTATTAAAAGAACCCTTCCACACCACACATCTATCTGTGGCACATTCCCTCAGAGAGGTGGGTTCTGGCAGGGCTGATGCTGGCATGCTCGGCAATTATTCTGAATCGTGTTTTACCGTTTTATGCCCCTCTGAGTATTTCTAGGGGCCATCAGCTGTCCTGCTAATGCCATTACCAGCATGTCACTCTTTTCCAGTGTGGCTTTCTCCAGCCTGGAGGAAGAGATCGCACTGCATGCAACGAGGACCAGGGAAGAGAGTGACAATGACGGCAGCGCGGTACATACAACGTGTCATGTGATTCCCCCAGGGGCTCTAGACAGTAGCTACCTGTAGCCCTAATGCCAGTTAGGGATGCTTCAGGTGCAAGTGACAGAACACCTAAACACGAACAAGGATTTAATTTCCTCCTGTAACAAGAAGTCCCAAACTCGACGCAATGGTTCAGCGTTGTCATCCAGGAGCTTTCGCCGTCCATCCCTAGTGCTTTAATTTACAGGCTCCTCATCTCGTAGCGGTAGGATGATTGCTTCGGTTACAGCTAGCCATCTTGGCACAAAGGAATTCAAGGCCAGAAGGAAAGGGAAGGAAAATGTTTTGCATAACCCCCCAACCAGACTTCCTATTGGTCAGAACTTGGTCACATGCCAGTTCCTCAACCAATCATTGGCTTAGACCAGTCCTGATGCATCCCCGAGATAAGCATATTGCCAGATGGGTAAACCCAGGGTTCTGTTAGCAAGGAAGAGGGAGATAAGAGCTATTCGGTGGGCGGCTAGTAGTGTCTGCCACATGCCTATTCTACAAGTAATGAAACAGAGGCTTGGAGAGAGTACATGAAATGCCCAAGGTCGCCCAGGCTGCAAGAGGCAGAAGCAGGATGCAAACTCAGTGGAGATATTCCAGATCAAGCATCTTTCTACAGTGCCACGAGAGCCGGTGAGGATATATGTCTTGACCCTCTTTTTGTTCACATTCCTGAAGCTCCCACTGGCCAATTACACATTTCCTGCTGGACTCTACCTGCTCATCCCGAGCGTGGACAGGATCCCAGACTCACTGGCCTCCTGGCCCGCTCACCATTACAGCCCACTCAACGAGGACTTCCAGTTTGCTCGCTGGGGGTCTCCGCACACAGCTCTGCTGCTTCCCAAGTGCAGTCGTTAACACCCAGCTGTTCGAGGCGATGGCTCCCTGTTTGCACCGAGCCACTTTTATAGCAGCCAGTGAACATGTGAGAACTGCAACCAGAAGCATTTATAGACTTGATCTTCGGGTCTGCGATGATATAAATGTCTTATGCTTTTTCCAGGTGTGGAGTGGGGGAAGCTGTGTGTATAAACCTTGAATAGACTGAAGGCAGATACTGAAGGGCAGGGATCACAGCACAAGGTGGTGGACAGCGCTCTGGCTGAGGGTGAGGACACCTCTTCCTAGTCCCATCTCTGAGGCTCAGCAGTGGGATGAGCCTGGGTGGCCACCCCTTCTCTCTGCTGCTCCCTCTCAGCTTCCTTGCTTTTGCTCACAGACACTCAGGAGGAAAAGAATTCATTCTTACTTATCTCTTTCCTTTTTACTGTCTAAGGTCTGGCACATAGTAGGCACTCAGAGAGGGTTTGAATCGAAGGATGAATGAGTAACTGAGTGAAGTGAATGGCTGTTTCTCTCCCTGAAGGGAGAGGTAACATCTGATTTCTCCAGGTCTTACCTGCCACCGAGGAGGAGCTCCAGGTTGAACGAACCCATGAATGAATGAACTGTTTCACAGCCAGGGCTGTGTTTACGGACTTCACTTGACCATTGCACTGGCTGGTTCTTCTGCCTAGAACATTCTT
The DNA here is from genome assembly GCA_004026765.1 of Micronycteris hirsuta. Taxonomy (NCBI): domain Eukaryota; kingdom Metazoa; phylum Chordata; class Mammalia; order Chiroptera; family Phyllostomidae; genus Micronycteris; species Micronycteris hirsuta. Next base: position 6,488 of record PVJI01010723.1, on the reverse strand, counting down.
CCCCTGACATTCAGATCTCAGCTCAAACGCACCTTCTCAGGGATGCCAGGCCTGATCGCCTTGCCCAAGATGGACCACCCCCACCTCCAGCACCACCTTATGCCATCCCATCCCCCTGGTTCATTTACCTTCCTCGTACTTTTCTCCATATGCAGTGAGTGTTCGTGGTCTGTCTCCCCTGCCACATTATATACATGTCAAATACTCTGCAAATTCATGTCGTAAGCAATAAAGTGCGATGGCAGAGCTCACTCCTGACACATGTACCCCATGTGTCTTCATTCCCCTAAAAGCAGTCTTGTCTCACGCCGTTAGGATGGAAGTGGGCTTGAGGCCAGTCTTCTGAACAAACTCACATAGTACCCCGATGTCAGCAAACCCGCACAGAACAAAAAAAGGAGGCAGAATAAAGTGAGGAGACACAATCTAATGAAACATATAGAGAGCACCATCAACTTAACACTTAATAGAAAAGCGAAAATAAGACTCATCCCTTCCTGACCCATAAAAGAAAAAGTTTTCTAGAAATATGCAAAAGTGGGCAAACTAGAAAAGGACACCTTAAAAGCAGAGTTTTTAAAATCTCGAAGTGGGCGGGGAAGACTTCGTGGAGGGACACTCACGCCGAGCCCTGCAGAATGACCCGGGACTCACCTGGAGAATGGGATGGCAGGAAGAAAGAATTATGCATGCCAAGGCCCAGAGCTCAGTGGATGCAGAAGGCAACCGGTCAACTTTGAGACGTCAGTATGGCTGACACCCAAGGGTGGAGGGACGTATGGGAGGCAAGGGAGCTGCCGAGGTTAGCAGGGCAGAGCCCAAAGGCCTGTAAGCCAACACGGGGAGTCTGGACTCCAGCATGCAGTCACTGAGGGCCTCATCCGTAGGGGAGTCCAAGAGTAAATTGGGGTTTCAGAAAGCCCTGGCCAGGGGCCGTGTGGGAAAGCACTGAAGGAGGGCGGGCTGGAGGCAGGGAGTTGGGGATGAGGCAGCTGCCATCCCCCAGGGGAGGGAGGGTGGCCACCCAAACCAGAGCCTCACCAGGAGATGGAGAGACAGGGGCAGACCTGAGAGATGGCCAGGATAGAGGGGGCCAATGGGCAGAACCTAGCGGTGATGGACTGAAGAGGAGGAGCAGGCTGGGGGTGGGCGGGCTTCTGGCTTGAGTGACAAGGACTTTGGTTTTAAGATCTGTTTTTAACTTCTTGCGGTTCCTGTCTGTATCCATAACAAGATAATGAAGTTCTTGGAGGGCAAGGGGTGTTTAAAGTGTCTGTGAATCCCCGGGGCCTGGTACACAGTGGGCGCTCAATAACTGTCTCCTCTACTCAGGCCCCTCCCAGCCACCAGCCTTCCACTGGGCTGAGCCCCTGCCAAGGCCTTTACCATGGAAAACCAAACCGCAGTGGGTTTCCAGAAATGTGGAAAACATCCCCTCAGGAATCCAGACGTCCCCACGGCTCCCCTATGCAGCGGAGAGGTGGCGGGAGGAAGGCCAGGCTGGTGAGGAAGGCTCGGGCCGCAGGCCACTGCTGCCCAGGAGAGCCCTAAGTGGCCTGTGGGGAACGCCTGAGAGAGCCCAGGGAGGGAAGGGCAGCCCTAGAGGGCAGGTCTGTGAAGGATCTTGAACACGAGCTCCCCGGCACTCAGGGGCCCCTGACGGAGGCCAGGATGGGCAGTGAAAATCTCCTGCATCCCACCCCCAACACACACAAACACCACCTCCTCCCCACCACCTATGGAGCATCTGTGAGGTGCCGAAGTTGGGCCAGGTGCACTGCACCCATTACCTCCCATGATCCTCCGCAGCCCTGAGACTGACTTCTGAGATGACTGACAGATGAGGAAACCGAGGCCCAGAGAGGCCAACTCACTTGCTCAGGGTGACACAGCCAGTAAGGGAGGGATGGGGGATTAAGAACAAACCCAAGCCTTCCTGGTCCTAAAGCCCTTGCTTTTAATCCCCAATCCAAAAGGCCAAAGCCTGGGGCTGGTGGCCCAGGAGGTCAACTTGGCACACAGACATGTTTTGTTTGGACCCAACGCTGCTTTAAAAAGTGGGAAATTTCACATAAAAATCCAGATTTCCGGCTTCTTTAGAAACCGAGTCTGGCAACCCTGGGCCCACCTTTCCACAGGGCCACGCTGGTCGAGCTGAGGGGTGGCCGCCCCTCGGGCCAGGCCCGTGCCTTCCACCTCCCGTCCCCCACTCACATCCCTCATGGATGCCACCCGCCTGGCCCCTGAACGTACCTGAGGTGGACTCTTGCAGGCTCCAGAGCTGTCTCCCGGGACAAAGAGACCCAAATCATAACGGCAAGGTTTCCCAGCCTCCTTCTGCAGCCCCTTCTCTCTCTTCTGCTAGATGCATCATCTTTAAAGGCAGGCCTGGGGCCCATGGCTTCCCCTTTCTGAGCCTCAGTTTCCTCATCTTTTAAATGGGATGATAATAGTACTTATCTGATAGGGCCATAGAGAGAGTGCCAGGAGCATCCAACCTCGGCTTGGGCTCCCTTCCCCCACTCTGGAACCGAATGGTTTCAGGCGGTGCTAATAGCCTCTGAGGCCTGGGCCAGGCAATGGCTGTTAGCGGGAAGTGGAGCGGACAGGCCAGGTGGCGGGTGGCCCCCGGGCAAGATGAGGAGCCACCTCTGGGCTCCAGCAGCCCCTGTTCTGACCCTCTCCTAAAGACTATTAGCTGAGTGCACTTGCTAGTTCCTTCCAGGTCTGTGGCCCCCTTGGCGTCTCACCTGTACGTAACAGTCTCATACTGATGGAGCCTGAGGCTCAGGCCCTGGTCCTTCTCTCTTCCTCTCTATGCCCACTCCCTCTGTGACCTTTGCCGTCTCAAGGACTTAAGCACCGTCCACGTACCAGTGACTCCCAGACTTGTACCGCCAGCCCAGACCTGCTCCCGAACCCAGCTCCCTCCTCAGCACCACACTTAGTAGCTAGCGGACTTAATACGCCAAACGCGAACTCCTGGTCTCCCCCCAAAACCGGCTGCGCCCACCCAGCCTTTCCCTCCTCAGGCGATGACATGAAACCACGGAGTCACCCCAATGCCTCCCTTGCTCCCACACCGCGCCTCAGATGCTGACGTCCAAACCACCCTCATCTCTTGTCTGGGCTATTGCACTAGCGCCCTAACTGGTCATCACCCCGCTCCGACCCTTACCTCCCGATGGATTATTCTCTGCACATGAGCCAGAGCGGTCCCTTTAAAACTAAATGGAATCTTGTCCCCTCTCTGGTCAAAACTCTGCGATGGCACCCTCTTCCTCAAAATAGGTGTCCGAGTCCCGAACGAGGGCCTACAGAGCCCTCCCCTGCCTGGCACCCTCTCTCACCTCCCTGACTGCTCTACTCCCCTCCAAGCCCCCTATCCTCGGCTTTCACAGAGTTCCAGGGACTTACACAAAGTTGTCCAGCTAGCAAAGAACCGGAACTAGAACTTGGGTCTGTTTTGACCTCAAGCCTCGATCCTGCTGCTACAAAACAGAACTTTCCAGTGAGTTCCATTGCTTTTTCTGGACTGCAGTGCCCTCGGCTCTAAAATAAAAATCCCTTACCTCTCCCACCCCCCCCCCACCACATATGGACTACATAAAAGAGGGGATGGGATTCAAAGCTTTCTAAGATTCTCTTCCACCTTCAATATTTGGTGAATCTGAAAGGGACTTGAGCAGGAGCTGTGTTCTAGTCATTTCCACATCTCTGGTGCATGGAATGGATGGATGGGTGGGTGTGTGAGTAAAAGGATGGACAGATGTTCAGGTGGGTGGATGCAGGGATGGATGAGCAGATGGAAGGTGGGTGTATGGGGAGATGGATGAATGGATGGATGGATAGCACAGGGATGGATGGATGGATGGATGGATGAATGAATGAATGAATGAATAAGGGAAATGTAGAAGGTTGAGAAGAGGGGGACAGGGAGAGAAAATGTTGCTGAAGAAGTTGTTTCCTGGAGCTCTGGTTTGCAGAGAACTGCGATGATGCCAAGGACCGGGCAGCCTCACTTACCAGCCGCTCGGTGGTGGACCAGACTTTGAACCGACGGGCCATCGGGAGGAGGAGGTGACAAAAGACAGGGCACAGACTGGAGGGTTAGAAGAACTCGGGCTCAGACCTCATCGCTGCAGCTCACTAGCTGTGCGACACCGCCCCATCTCCTCAGGGGCTGGTAGTATGGGACTGTCCTCTCCTGCGCGGCCACAGTGAGGACTGAGCGTATCAGCATCTATTTTAAAGCGCCTGGCACAGAACAGGTAAGTGGAAATGGCGTTACCATCATGGTTCTGAGAGGCCCAAACGAAGCAGAGTGGCCCGGGCCAGGTCTGGCACCTCAGAGTAGATTTCCTGTCTTGAGAGCTGAGAAGCTTTGATGAGCTGTGCCAGAGGCCGCGGCCAAGACCCTGTCTGTATCTGCCCATCTCCTGGCCATCGGCTCTGCGGTCCAGCTGGCCAGGGGCCTCGTGGAGAACACAGGTCGGGCCTCGGCGCGGAGCAGGCCTGGCCGCGTCCCTCCCTGACACGTTCAGAGGGCCCTCCTAAAGGGCCAGCACCTGCCCTGCCCCACCCCTCTTCGGGGGAGAATTTGGACTCAGCGTCCAGAGCCCCAACTTCTCAGGAAACTCTCAGACATGAGGAACTTTCCATCCACATTGCAGGAATTTTTTTGTAGAAAAGGAAAAAAAAAAGAAAAGAAAAACCTTCATCCTTTGGCCTCTGGGAGAATATTCCTTTTATGTGAAGCTGGCAGGGAGGAAAATTCAAGATTCCTTCTCCTTCGCCTAATTGATAGCAACATGAAATATTCTGGTGTTGTTTTAATAAGACTTTGGTTTTCCAGCAAGAGTAGGGGAAAAAAAGAAAAAAAGATCTTCTCCTGGACCAGAATATTTTTAGCGAAAATATTTTGCTTGCATGCTCCCCGCCCCCTCCCCTCCCTGTTCCTGCTCCGGCTTCAAAGGCCCAGCAGTGCACGCTGGGGCGCTCGGCAGCCGGCCCCCTCCTCCCCTCGCAGGGCGGGCAGGCAGGCCGGCCGGCCACGGAGTGCCAAGCCAGGAAGATATTTTTTCCAGAAGCTGCATCTGGCTCCTTGGCAGCCGCACAGCAGTTGTGCTGGAAGCCGGGGCTGGCCGGGGTCTGTCGTGTGTTTAGGCTGCTGCTGACTCCCTCCCACAGACATGACATTCCCTCTGCCGGGCCGGTCCGCTCCCGCCCTCCCCCTTCCAGAGGCTGGGGGACCTCAGAGCACCTGAGGGCTTCGTCCCTCGCCCCCCAGCAGGGGTTGACTCTTGGAGACCCACCTGGGCTCCATGTCTCACCAGCTTGACTTTGGGCAGGTGGCTTTACCTCTCTGTGTCCTCAGTTTCCTCGGCTGGGACATATGAGTCATCACCAGCTACATCAACGAATGTGCCTATCTGATCTGGCCGGGACCTGACTTTCCGAATGAATGGCTTGCACTCTTCCCCTCGTGCATGAAAGCCCCCGCTAGCACGGCCTCCTTGGCTTTCTCAGGCTTCCAACATCTTTGCACCTCCAGGGCCTTTGCACCCACCCTCTTTGCCCGACTTCGGAACAGCTGGCTCCTTCCAGACCTTCTGGTCACCACTCAGAGGCCACCTTCTTCAAGAGGCTTCCCTGGCTTCTCTGTCTCCAGCGGCCCCTTCAGCTGCTTCCCCGAAGCACGCTAATCACTGCGTGTTTGCTATTCTTTGCCCCTCCCCACCTAGGGGTCTAGGGGGCTTCGTGGCAGCAGGGACCTCATCTGTTCTGTCTTTCACCGCAGCCCGAGCATCCACCACAGGGCCATCCGAAAGGAGGGATGCAGGGATCATACCCGGGCCTGCTGGAGCCGCCTCCTGATTCTCCCGACAGCCCCCAACCACACCCCATCCCCTTGGAGACGGGAAAGTGGAAGGAGGCGAACACTCTGACATAGCCTGCCTCGGCTAGCCCGCCTCTTTCCTCTTCACCCCAGCCCTGCAGGTAGGAGTTATCATCTGGTTGACAATGAGGGTTCTGAAACCTGAGCGACTAGCCTGCTGCCACACAGCTCGGACGTGGCCAGCTCTGCCTGACCCCAGGGCCTCTTTCTTCTTCTCCCCATGCCCAGCCCTGCCACCATGCCCTGCCACCGTGCCCTGTCAGCTGGAGGCTTAGGCCTATCACTCCGTGATAAATGCCAATGACAGCTCTCACACAGAGTCTGGTGTGCACACTGGGTGTTCTCCAACCATCACCTCGCGACATTCACAACAGCACAGCAGGTGGCAATCATGAAGCCCCATATTCAAAGGAGGAAACCGAGGCTCACCGGGACGGAGTGGTTTCCCTGGATCCGCACAGGGAGTAAGGAGTTCCTTAAGTGCCAAGTAGAATGGACCCACTGCCGGAGTGAGATCCTTCGGGCATCTGTGCCACTCTTTCTAGAGCACCTTCAATGTCCATTATTGATTTCTCAGCTAGAATGTGCC
>PVJI01010722.1:0-59165 GCA_004026765.1 Micronycteris hirsuta | reverse complement strand
GACATGTGACTAATATTATTAAATGTGATTAGATCAGCCTGTTTGCATATCTAATTTGAATATATAAATAAAATTAAAATATGTAATATAAATCTAATATACATCTAAAATATAAAGAATATTGCAACATTGTCTAAATTCTTTTATTCATTCAACAAACATTTATTGATCATCCACTTGGTGACACTCTTGGTCCTGGAATTCGTAACTGGTTAACAGACAAGAATTCTTGCCCTTGTGAAATTTACCTTCTAGTCTGAATGCTATTTTTGTGAAAAATCTTGTTTTGATATGTTGAATAATATAATATGCTGTTTTCTGAAATAACTCCTTTTTAATACTTTATAAAATGCTTAAATAATAAACATCTCAAATAATGAAAAATGAGTATTTTCTTTCTTAATACATGGCCAGTCAGATGGGAAGATTTTCAGAATACAAGGTTATGTGTGCTTATGGGTAGAATCAACTTGACAAGGAGATTATTTGGAAAGGAAATGAAGAGTTATCAAAATAAAACAGAGTGTGGCTTTGAGAGAAAAATTGCTAGCATGGAAGTGGCTTAGCATTTTTTAAAATTCATTAATTCAACATTTTTTTTAATGATTTAAGTTCTTAATTTTATGCTGGTTCCTTGCTTAAGTCCAAGAAGGGTTAAACTCTAAGGGAATATCTCTCAGGGTATTCTTTTAAAGTAGTAATAATGCTTTTCTAGTGTACCCTTCAGCTTTGTTGAAGCTCTACATCTTTTTAACTCACCATAAAAATGTTATAATGTCTCATTTGATATTGTCCACCTATTTTCAAACCCCTCACAATTTTGGAAAACAGTAGCATTGTAAAAATGTTTGTCACTTCATTAAAAAAGCAGTGTTTTTTGCACACCAAAATAAAGGTTTTATAATGAGAAAGACCCGAAATATTAAATAATGACTGTTCAGTTTGGAATGTGATACTACTGGCCAGGGAAAATGCATAAAACATTATTCTTAGCAAAGTCCCCTGATGCATTGTGGGAGCTCAGATAATAAAAAATATTAAATGATTACAATTCCCAAATTCATAGTAACTCATTTTCACACCTAGAATCTCTACATAGGAACTTAGGAGTACATTTAGAAAGAAAAATAGTCAAACATATTTCTCTCATGTCTGTTTATACTTATTGATTCTGGTCAAGATCTTTTCTCTCAAGAAAGTTAGGATGCTTGATTATTTGGTTCATATCATATAAAAAATTAAACAAATGTGATCTTATTAATTATAATTTAGCTGTTTTAAATTATTAAATCCTAAGCTTGGTTTATTTTCAAGAAATTAAAAAAACAAAAAATCATACAAACCTGGGCCTACTTTGTAAAAAAGAAAGTAACTGGTATTTTATTGTACTTGAAGGAACCGTTGCTCATCAGTTAGTCTGATTATTCAAGTGAATAGGTTAACAAACATTAACTAAAATGTAATACCACCTATCTAGTTTAGCACTAAATAATGTAGCCAAAATGGTCTGTGAAAACAAACTGTCCATCCATCCATTCCACTGCCTGCGAGATTATATTTGGTCTCACGGGAACAAAATGCACTGTGAGGAGAGCCAGCAGGGGTCACTCCAAGAAGCAGAGCTGGAGGGGAAAGACTATGACTTACCTAGGAAGAGCCAAGCACTCTGTCATATTAATAGCTCACTAATTCCAAAAAGTTTTAACACTTAATGGCCTTGAAGCTTAATTACTCTCATTTATCTTTCTAATAAATGATGCCAGAGCTTTAAAAAGCAAGAGATTTATCCATGGTAAATCAATAAATGAATCTGGGGGCATAACTATATTGGAACACCAGATCTATACGTGACTTAGATGTGCCCTGATGCCAAAATAATAAGGGTAAACACTCAACCCAGAAATAGCTGCATCACTCAGATGATTGCTGTCCTTCCAACTGATTTCTCAGTAAATAAACATATACAGGGATGAATAGAATAACTCCAAGAATGAGAAGTATGGACAGATTTGGTTTCAGTTCTTTCCATTGAAATATAATAGAAACAAGTACAAAAATTGAAAAGAACCAGCAGTTAATAAAGATCCTAAAATAAAAAATGGATTAAATGGAAGGAGCTTTAGAGATTATGAGGCTCTCTGACCAGCTCAAGTCAAGGGGTAAGAAAGTCAAAGGAACGAGTAAGATTTACTGTCTGGAAATGCAACCTGGTTCTGCAGAATCTGAAAATGTTCACACTGCAAACTAATGTGATGCCCTATACTTTCTTAAAAACTATTAGTTTATGAAAATGAGAGTGAAATATTAAAATGCTTATTAAAATTAAATGAGCATTGTGGACATCTGCACAGATACTCAAGTTCTTCTCTTAATTATAATTCTATTTGCAGTCACTGAAGACATCCGTTTACATGTGGTGAGCTCCCGTTTGAAGGGGTCTGTTAGTTTTTGTTAAGTCCTCTCATTAAATTCCTTGGATGGATTCCTATCCAGCTTATCCTACCAAATCTAAAGTTTGTACAGGTGTCGAGAGTGACAAATTTCAAAAGCAAGTAAATAGTCTCATGTGCTGTCACTAAAAAACATAAGAACCAGCCAGAAGCCTCATGTATTCTATGTGGACGTTGGAGGAGAAAGATAGTAAACAGAGGCTGAGCAGTGGGAAGTGTGAAAAACACAATGAGAAAGACGCTTGCAGAAAGGCCCACCAGAAAGTGGGGCTGAGTAGCATTTTACTGAGCTCTGAAAACCGAAATTCTAGTACAGAACCTGAGATATTTTGGTGGTAACTAGCAAGAGTTACATTTATTGAACATTTTCTCTATTAAGCACTCCTCTGAAAGCTTTGTGTGTGTGTTAGCTCAGTTTATCTTTACAACGATCCCAATAGGTAACAACTTTTATTATCCCCACTTTACAGACAAAAAGATTGAGGCAAAGGGACACAAAGTCATTTTTCCAAAGCAACACAACCGGTAAATGGCAGAACTGGGACTAGTAACCAGGAACAGGTGTTACTCATTACACAGTAATTGATTCCAGAGAGTGACCCACTGAGAGGGATGATTTTCTGTGAATAAATTGGTATTGGAAAAGTGAGGCTGTGTTCTTTTCAGAAGTTTGTAGGTGGGCATATGAGAGGTTTTTTTTCCAAATTCTGCCAATTCAATTCCACACATTTACTAAGCACCTACTGTATATAAGTGACACTGCTAAGTATAGAGGATAAAAAGACGAATCGTTTGATAGATTCCACTTTCAAAGTTTACAGTCTAAGTTTTTGAGTGAATTAATCAGGAGACTATGACAAATAAAAAGTAACCATAACAATTAGAACAACAAGAGTTGTCACTTACTGAGCAGCTGCTATGAACAAGGCATTACCCTTGGACCACAAAATAATTTATTTCAGGTACTCTTCATAGCCACGCTATGTTATAGATATAATGGTGTTTATTTTACCAATGAGGAAATAAGACTCAGGTGGGTTAAAGTAACTTGGTCAGCCTCGTACGGGTAGCAAATGACTGAGCTAGGATTTAAACACCAAGCAGAGTGAAAACAGATCTAGAGAGCTTGTGTGGAGGTTCCAGGCGGGGAGTGAAGTTACTCTTGGACCCATGACCAAATGGTTCTTCTTTGTCTGGGAATTCCATGCTCTAACGGAGTGGGCAGCCCTCAGAAGAAAGCATATACCTCTGTTGTAAAGGGGGGGACATCCACCTCAATATCATATCAGCTAAGTAATGGGCATTTGAAATCTGTTACTTGTGTAGAGTGACTAGAGGAAGTGAAACATGCCAGAGACAGATAAGTTAGTATATTATATAGTTTTATGTATAAGTGATATATATATATATATAAATAGCTATAATATGATACAAATAATATTTTAATAAAATAAACATTTATTTTTTCTGAATGTTATAAAGTTTATAGTATCTGGCAGCTTTTAAAGTTTATTGCTTATATATTATTTAAAATTTATAACTTTTTACTAATATTCTAATTCTAAAATATTCAGTTATTATTGCGATTAATTATTAGCTTAATTTTTAGATTAGATTCATATAACATAAAGTTGGCCATTTTAGCCATTTTAAAGTATAAAGTTCCATGGTGTTCAAAATATTTGCAATGCTGCCCTGGCTGGTGTAGCTCAGTGGATTGAGCGCGGGCTGGGAATCAAGCGGTCCCGGTTCGATTCTCAGTCGGGGCACATGCCTGGGTTGCGGGCCAGGTCCCCATGAGGGCCATGTGAGAGGCAACCATACCTTGCTGTATCTCTCCCTCTCTGTCTCCCTCCCTTCCCCTCTCTCTAAAAATAAAATAAAAATAAAATCTTTGAAAAAAAATATTTGCAATGCTGACAAAACATTACCACTGTCTAATTCTGGAAAATTCCCTCCACCCTAGAAAAGAAACCCTCTACTTCCAAGTTTTCTCTCCTCCAACCCTGGCAACTACTAATCTGCTTTGTGCCACTGTCCATTTGCCTGCTCTGGACATTTCGTATAAATGGAATGATACAATATATGGTCCTTTGTGTCCGACTTCTTTCACTTAGCATAATGTTTGCAAGATTCATATATACTGTGGCATGTGTCCGTACTTCATTCCCTTTTATGGCTAAATAATAATTTATTGTATGGCTGTACCGTGTTTTCTATGTAGATTCCAATTTCTCTCTAGTATCCTGTCATTTCAACCTGAGGGAACTTTTCATGCATTTTTTAAACTTGTAAGCAAGTTTGCCGGTTTGATTATCTAGGTAAGTTTTATTTTAACCTTCACTTTTGAAGGATGGTTTTGCCAGAGACAGAATTCTTGGCTGACAGTTTATTTTTCTTTCAAACTTTGAATACATCCCTGTGCCGTGTAATGATGTTTCGGTCAACAATGGATGGCATATTTCGTGGTGGTATATCATATACCCCAGGTGTGTGGTAGGCTGTACCATCTAGGTTTGTGTAAGTGCACTTGGTGATATCTGCGAAAAGACAGTACTGCCTAACAGCACATTTCTCAGGAAGTATTCCAGGCAGCAAGCATCACTGCACATCATTGGTTGGTTTTTGGTCTCCAAGGTTTTTTGATGAGAAATCAGCTGTTGATCTTTCTGAAGTTTCCTTGTATGTGATGAGTCACTTCCCTCCTGCTGTTTTCAAGATTTCACAGATAAATCTCACTTGATATTTGAGTTTGCTGATTATTTCTTTTGTCCAGATCTGCTGTTGAGCCCTGCTGAATTTCTCATTTCAGTTAGTCTACTTGTGAATGCCAGACTTCCTATTTGGTTCTTTTAACTTCTGTCTCTATATTGATATTTCCAATTTGGTGAGACATCATTTTCATGTTTTTCTTTAGTTATTTAGACATGGTTTCCCTTAGCTTTTAAGATACTTAAGATAGGTGATTTAAAGTCTCTGTTTAGTAAATTCAGCCTTGGCACTTTCTCAGAGAAACTTTCTATTGACTGCTTTTTATCCTGTCTCTACATCATTCTTTCTTGTTTCTTTGCATGCTTTATAATTTTTGTTAAAAATTGGACATTTTGAATATCATAATATTACATCCTCAGAAGTCAGATTCTACCTCATTCCAAGGTTTGTTGTTGTTCTTTGTTGAAGTTGTTAATTTGTTCAGGAATGTTTCTGAACTAATTTTATAAAGATTGTATTTTTTGTCATGTGTGGCCACTGAAATCCTTGTTCCATTTGTTTAGTGGTCAGCTAATGACTGGAAAGATATTTCCTTAAATTCTTTGAACCAAAAAAGTCCAGTAGACTTAGCACAGCTTCTCTGTATTTATGGGGATATGTATTCAACACTTCTCCAGGCAGTTCACGATTGTGCCTTACCCTTTACTTTTTTCTTGCGCATAGCTCTAAGGTCAGCCATAGTTGGACCATGTTCTTAGGTCTTTTCTTAGCATGCACACAGCTCTTTGCATATGTGTGGCCTTCTTGATTCTCAGGACTATTTCAGAGCCTTTTAAAGCTGCTACTTTAAAAAGCATCTTATTAATGCCCTAGCCTTTTCTTCTAAGATTTTTGGCTAGTCTATTGTTTGCTCCAACAGTTATCTATTGCTTCTGACAATAGCAATTAAAAAAACATTTGCCTACAAATTTTTTCAACAAATGTACCACCCTCAATTTCCTACCTCTAGCTAACACCCATTGCAGATTTAACACTGAGAATATTCTGAGTTAGGTGAAATGAAGGCAAGTCTTTCAAGCCAGGCTGGTCAAAACAAATAACAGCAGCTCTTTGCAAATAAGTTTTGTTCTCCTTTCGTAATGGTACTGGGAATGCAGGCTGTTAGTTTCAAGTCTACCACTGAGCTGAGGAACTAGAGATGAGACTAAGTTAAAATGCCATAAATCTCATGATTTTTACCAAGAATCAGCCATTTTCTTGAACTAGAACTCCTTGGATTGCTATAAGCTTTTAGTTAGTTTCCAAAGTTAAAAAAAAAAAAACCATGATTCTATCATTTTTTCCCAGGTTCGTTGTTGTTGTCGTCACCCTTGTGCAAGTGTGGGATCTTGGACTTCCTCACTCAGCCACTTACACTGGTATCACCCCAAACATTCTCTTTTGTACCTATATTTGTAACTTTATGTTTGTTTTCCTGAGAGCATCCCCCAAATTATGTGAACATGGAGGCCCTAAGACCCAATTCTGTCCTTATACATGACTGTGGGAAGAAGGCAGTATTATAAAAGGAATAAAATATTTTGAGATGAGGGGATTAAAGAAGGAATTTAAAGTGAGGCTTTATAGAAAAATTATTTTCACAAATAAAGATGGGAAGGTGGTGTGGAGAAGCTGAAAAGATAGTCCAGCAAAAAAAAAAAAGCAGAAAATTTAGATTGTGGGAAAACTGACATAGTTGAGGGAAAATAATGGGTCCATTTGACTTGGGTGAAGAATGTTTAGAGACTTGTGAGGAAGATAAGGATGAGAAGGTGAGTTAAGGCCTCAAAATCTTAAATTAGAGGGTTTTGTAGGAAGCCTTATTATAAAGAAATGAGATTTTTTTCACTTTATATATTATTTTTAACCTCAGGTTAGAACCTTATAGCATATTATTCTGTAAATAGCAATGTGATTTTTTTTCTGGCATATATCTCTGTTATCTTCTGTAAGACATGGCTTACATAGTATCCTGTACCCTTAAATAACAGTTATGAGTGAGTTATAGGCCTTATTGAACTTCAACATAATTTAAAAGCCCTGTACATCTGAGGGAGGTTGCATTTTAGAGGCTCATTCATCACTCTCGGGATAAACTTTTAAGTACTGGACATCCTGATCCTGGAGTCAAAACAGACCATGACCAGAAAAGAAGAAAGAGGTGTCTGTGTGACGGAATTAGAAGAAGCAGTAGAGATTAATTACTCAGAGCCAAAAGGAAACACAAAATTCCAAGGTCTAATTTTTGCTACTGGTGAAGCTTTATAATAGCTCTTCACTTCTAATCATCCTCAAATAATAAATGAATAGAACAGTCAATGCTATTAGAATAATTTACCATTCATCAAGAATAATAAATGAGGGGAATACGTTGTTATTCAAATTTCTCTAAAAATAGCAAAGAAGAAGGAGAACTACTTCTGCTTTCCAGTCTGGTACAACTTGTGCAGTGGTGGCAAGATTGCTGGGGCACCAGAGTGGCAGAGGAGGGGATGGAGCCAAATGTGCTTGCAGTAGGTGCCTCTGGCTTGGCCAGACACCAAAGTCAGCTGAAGCAATGATGAATCCTCATGGTTATTCCTGCTCTAAAAAGCAAAAGACCTTCCTGCTTTACTAATGCTTTGCCTCCAGTGGGTTGCCTCTTCTCATTAATCTTTAGTTTATGACCTCTGTTGGCAAGAGCACACGAATCATCCACAAATAACACACAGAGGTAGATCGTGTTGACAGCTTCTGGACACACAGGGCTGTTCATTCATTGGCAGTAGCTCTGAATCGGCATCAGCCTCTACATCCCTAGTTTAACCACACAATGCAGATGTGATGCAGATGTGATTCAGTTGTGTTCTTCATCCACAACTAATTTCTAAATACTCTCAATAAAAATAAGAGGCGGAGATGATCACTAAGGCACAAAGTTGGGCATGAGAAAAAAGGGTGTGAAGTCTAGAATAGCCTCCCATCTTCCATTGCCGTTAGCATCATCACTTGACTGTGCGCGGCAGCCTGCTGGTGCCGCTGAACACTAAACTGAAGCTCCAATAAGGAATTATCCTAGATGCATCTTTTTCTGGCATGAGTGAAGACCTTGAGAATTTCCACAGCCTAAAAGAGAGTGAGTGTGTAAAACAGTTCAGAACCTTCATTCATCCACCTCATTCTGTGGGTGGTGCCAGATCAATGGTCCTGATTCCATCAATATTAATGGTGAGTTTTCTCTCAACTCATTTGTGTTTCTCCACAACACAATCTGATGGGCTGCGCCAGCCCAGCCAATCATGTTTAAAAAAAAAAAATTAAAATTCCCATGAGGATAATGAAGTTTTAAATTTGGATCTAAATCCCATTATACCCAACAGACTCCTTCACACAGTGTAATTCAGTAGATGTTATTTATGGGAAAAGGATGTCACCTAGCTCTCTCTACCAACATCTAAGACCCAAATGGCAGAGGATTTGCTGGGGATGGGATGTTGATAGCTTAAAGCATCTATAAATGTCATGCTACTAAAGTGAAATTTCTGTGTGGCTTATACTGGCTTGAAATATCCATAGTTGAATATTTATAGAAATAGATAACAAATTTACCTTATTTAAAAAAAATTTTATCCTCATCTGAAGACATGTTTTCATTGCTTTAAGAGAGATGAAGAGATGGAGAGATGGGGAGACAGAGAGAGAGAGAGAGAGAGTCGATGTGAGAAACACTGACCAGTTGCCTCCTGTATGCGCCTGGTCTGGGGGATTGTATGCGCCCAGACCAGAGATCAAACCTGCAACCCATTTATGTGCCCCAACTGGGAATCAAAACCACAGGCTTCTGGTATATGGGATGATACTCCAACCAACTGAACCACACTGGCCAGGGTAACACATTTATCTTTTTAGCACAGAAGGGTAGAGTTATCAGATAAAATACAAGATGCCCAGATAAATTTAAAATTCAGATAAGCAATCAATAATTTTGTAGGATAAGTATGTGCCCAATATTGAGTTACACATATACTAAAATTTTATTTATTTTCTATTAGAAGTTCAAATTTAACTTAGTGTACTGTATTTTAATTTGCCAAATCTGGCAACCTTACAAAAGAGACTGTAGCGTACATGTATCTGCTCAATTGTAGAAGAAATGTTGCTTTGTAAATATGATTAGTAGCCCTTCCTGGATATGTTTACCTTGTGGAATTGCTCATGAACTTATTGGACATGTGAAAAGGCAATACTCTAAAGCCTATTAAACTGTTATTAACATGTGACTTATATTGTGAGTAAAATGCCAATAAACATGTATTATGCTAAATAAATAGCATACACAAATGGTTCCAAACACAATATCACTTGATTCTCAATGCTGTAGTCCAATGATTTCATGCAAATGAAATGGCCCCAGTAGTTATCAATGTAATGATGTTGTGAAATAGCTCTACTGTCAGGTAACCTTACCATTTATGCACTTTTCAAAATGCCTAAAATGGCACACTAAAGCACTTTTAAAATTAAATAATGCCTTGTTATTTCTGAGATGAGATACCTGCTGAGTTTAAATCATTAAAAAATATAGAAACGTTAGTAATTTTTCAACAAAATTAGGTAGTTATCTGATTTCGTCAAAGAAATGCATTAACATATTTTGTGTAGTTGAACCATCAATATTTCCAAATAAAATGGTCATTCCAAAGATGTCAAAAGGTTGAGCTTTCGAGGCTGAATCTCTCTGTATAAATATGCAGGTCTTAAAAAAGTAAAATAAACTGTAACCTCTGCTCACTGAAGAGTTTTCTACTCTTTTCTAATTCAGCAACACTAATGTTTTCCTGTCAGGCTCTAACTCCTTGAACCTCTTACCCCTTTCATCCTCCATTTGGAAACCCTTGCTATCCACCCCACATTAGTCTTAAGTACTATAATCCCAGAATCCCAATCTAAGGTAGGAGAGTATTAAGGGAATCTGGCCAATAGTTGGTGATTTTTGCATCCCATCACAATCACAGCCTGTCTATCTCTGATCTTGTGCCTCAGTAAAAAAAATCATGATTGGTTTGGCCCCTAGATATTAAACTTAAAGTAGGTATCCACCTACACCATATTAATAGGTGGTTTATGAGTTTCCAACATTCAAACTAATGTACCCAATTACCTCTTCCCTTTCAGAGTAAGATGCCGATACTATGAAATAGTAAAGAAAATTACACATAGATATAGGGTTGGGGAAATTTTTGTAGCTCCAGCTTTTCCTCATTACAATACATTGATTTATCAGATTAGCTTGTTGCAAACTTGAGAGAGAAGAGAAAATATAGGTAAATGAGACTATATTAACAGATCAAATGTGTTCAGTTAAATACAGCAGAAGAAAAAGAGGACAGAACACCACTGTGTGAAGCTTTGAGCACTATGAAGCAGGGAGTATGTTGGGATCTGGGAAGCCTTTGAGATATGACACTCCACTGAATGTTCAGGAAGAAA
The DNA here is from genome assembly GCA_004026765.1 of Micronycteris hirsuta. Lineage (NCBI taxonomy): Eukaryota > Metazoa > Chordata > Mammalia > Chiroptera > Phyllostomidae > Micronycteris > Micronycteris hirsuta. The sequence goes on along the minus strand of PVJI01010722.1, from coordinate 48,495 downwards.
GAAGCAAAGTCAGTGTTTCTGTTTTGCACATTTTTCCTTGAACTAGCTGATTTTTCTCATGGTTATGGGTCATATTTTCTTCTCAAATATAGTACTTTAAAAAAATTAGATGCTAGATATTGTAAATGGTACTACATCCAGTGTTTGTATTTTGTTGTTTTCTTTTTGTTGCCTGGATTCTGTTGTGTTCCTTTAAAGAGTGTTAAGATTGTCTTCCAGAGCATGGATTTACTTACAGATTAGCTGGATACTTTTATGGCTTGTTTCAAGCTTTGTTTAGGGAAGTCTAAATTAGCCTTTCTTCATGGGCTAGTTTGGCGCTACTCCTAACACATGACTTTAGTGGGGTCTCTATTGACTTTACCTGGTGTTTAAGGAGGTCTTCATTCTGGTGGGTCAGGAAATTTGCATATAAACTTGGGTAATTTTATAGCTTATTACTCTCAAATAGTTCCTTTTTTTCTGGTATTAGTTGTTTCCCTAGATTCATGGAGTCTCACCGTATATATGTTACAACATAGTATTTGGAGAAGATTTAAGAAAATCCCTATTTGAGTTGTTTGGATTCTTTCTCTTATGCTCGTTCATGCAAATTATAGTGATCTATGCTTTTCCAATTTTTGATCTGTCTTTTCAGCCTAAAAGCATTTCATCAACCACCAAATAAATATTGATTGTGTACCCACTACATTCTAGAAATATTGTTCTAGATGCTTGGAAATATCGATACAAAAAATTACAAAGGCCCTAATTTTGGAGGGAGGTAACATTTACATATGTGGGAGACAATCAATAAAATGAAAACAGAAAAAAATTCATAAAAATATAAATCATCCAGTAGGTTAGAAGATAAGCTCTATAGAAGACAAAAGAAAATAGGTTATGAGGCCTCAAGAAATAAGATATTGCAATTTTAAATAGGTTGTCAGGGTAGACATTAAAATATGACTTTTGAACATCTATTTAAATGAATTAGCATGTGAATATCTAAGAGGAAGTCTAAGGACATAGAGGGTTGTTCTTGAAGTTTTAAAGACTCAGCAAATAAGTCACTGTCTAGAACTGAATGAACTATGTGAGAGCCTTGTTAGCCATTATAAGAAGTTTGGATTCTACTCTGAGTAAAAAGGGCAACAATTGCTTTTTTAGTAGATTTATGATATAATATGACTTATGTTTTAAAAGAAGCACTCTTGCTGCTCTGTTGTAAATGGATACTAGAGGCACCAACAGAAAATCAGAGAAACAAGTTATAAGGTTCTTATGGTAATCGTAATCAATGGACAAGTGCAGTGGAAATAGAGATAGCAAGAAGTTGTCCAATTCTGGATGAATCTTTTCAAACTAATGGACATGGAGCCTTATAATGCAATGATTATGAACATAAAAATGATAAAGAGGAATTCTAGACAACTCAAAGAGTTAGGGCTGAGAAACAAAGGTTATAGCTGCCCTCCAATAAGACAGAGAAGGGTATGGATAATGCCGCTTAGTGGGGAAAATACCAGGGCTTGAGTTTTAGACTGAAGTATCAGATTCTTAATAGATATTCAAATGAAGATATCAAGTAGACAGGTGAATACAGAGGTCTGGATTTCAGAAGAAATGTCTGAGCTAGAGATACAAATTTGGGAGTCATTTGCATAGGAATTATATTTAATACCATGAAATTCAATGATATCACCAGGTATGAGGCTGTAGATAGAAGTAATAAATATAAGAACTAAGTTCTGGGGAACCATAAAATCAGGAGGTCAAAGATATGAAGAATAAGCATCAAAGATGATTGAGAAGGTGGATCTAGTGAGATAGTAAAATCAAGAAAGTGTGATGTCCTGGGAACCAAATGATGAAAGTACAGCTTGGGGCAAAAGTAGGCTTACAGGCCCAGCTGGTGTAGCTCAGTGGACTGAGCGTGGGCTGGGAACCAAAGGGTCCCTGTATGATTCCCCGTCGGGCCACATGCCTGGGTTGCAGGCCAGGTCCCCAGTGAGGGCCATGTGAGAGGCAACCATACATTGCTTTCTCCCTCCCTTCTCCTCTCTCTGAAAATAAATAAATAAAATATTAAAAAAAAAGTAGGCTTACAGATGTGAGTATGCAGAACAGAGTTGATGCTTGTATTATTATTTATTAACTATTGTATTGTTTTCAACATGAACAATAATACACCTACTTTTTCTCCCACCATGTATAGCACAGAGGAAGAAGTGCTCAAATCTGCTAAATGCTGCTGACTCATCAAGTGTAAAGGGACTAAGAACTGACCATTAGTTTTAGAAATATAAAGGCCATTAGATACTTGTTAAGAAGAATTTTGATGGAATGGGTGGGGCCAAAGACTGACTGGAGTTGATTCAAGAGAATAATGGGAGAGGAACAGGAAGCACAAGCTCTGTAAATTTCATCAAGGAGCTAATCAAGGGAAGAATACAGAAGTGGTAACTGGAGGGGAAAGAAAACCCAAGAAAAGATTTTAAGATATGAGAAATAACAGTAAAATGCTACACCAATGAGGAAACTGTAGAAGCAAGGGCCAGTTGATAATGTAGGAGAGAAAGAGATTTGAAGCAATAGCCTCATGTAGAAAGGATGAGATCTATTTAATGCGTGAGTGAAGAGGCTGACTGTAGATAGGTAGAAGCATTGACAATTCATACATATAAACAGTATATGTGGGGTACAATGCAGGTATGCAAATATAAATGACAGGGGAGTGTCAGGCCCTAAATCTCCAATATGTGCTCCTATCCTTACCATCCTTACTCTCAGCTGATGACTGCTTCCTACTTCATTGAGAAAATTGGAGAAATCAGAAAAGAACTTCCACAGACTCCGAGAATACGCGTGCATTTAGGAGGGGCATGGGGGTTGAGGAGAGATAAATAGGTGGTCTAGGAAGGAATGGAAGGACTAGGGAAAATGACATGACTGCCGGGCAGCATTATGGATGCACCTGAAGTTCACAAATGTAAGGGGAGACAAGTTAGGGTAGTAAATTTTCTCCATTCACCCACTGTCTAAATGCAGGTAAGAACTAGGTAGAGATATGGATACAACTCTCAGCCGTGGTTTTGCCATAAAGAATTGGGATAGAATTATAATGTGAAACCATAGAATTTAAGCTGGGGAGAGAGTTCAGCAGTTTAGAGGATTAATGGATTGCAGGTCCCAGGCAGGTAGCTGTCCAGTGGCGGTGCAGTCAGACCTGGGTGAGCACCACACCCCTCCGGGCTAATGCTGGTGCTTTAGAAACCTGATCTGGGAAGAACACAGCAGCCCTAATCCAGGTAGCAGAGAAAAATGAACAATTACGTTAGCCAGACACTAGTTTCCCAAGTGCATTAACACATTTTTGAGGTACTAAAATATCACTGGAGATGGAAAGAAATAAAAAAAAAAAAGAAAAAATATGTTTTTCAAACTTCACAAAGGAGTTCTAAAATACTTAGAAGAAATACTCTTCCACTCCTAGACTTTGCTTTGCCTGTCCAGGTTCAACCTATATATTCCTGAATTGTACTAGTTGTTTTTTTACTATGTGTTTTATGATTTTGCTTTTTATTATTATCTCTATCACGGCTGTTTAGGGATAGATGGCATTTTAAAACATTGATATTTTAGTCAGAGTTCATTGTTTTCAGAGGTCTAAAATTCATTTCAGTTAACTCGGAAAAAGAGGGACTTATCATAAAACAAAACAAAGTAAACAAACAAACAAAAAGCCCATCTCAGGAATACAGTGAGGACTGAGCCAGGACTCCTGGAAAGTGGAATGGGAAGACCCTGAAACTGAAGGTTCTCCCTTGTCTATCTCATAGGCCATGTGGCTGCTACCATCTCTGCTTCTTCCTATCTATTCTTCCTTCCAATAAAATTCCCCTGCTTGCAAATAAACCACCTGGCCTCCAGTCCCTATCTCTGTGCCCTCACAGGTGCAATACAGACCTTATCAGTGACCCAAGTCTCGCGTGTCTGTGTCAATATTTTCAGTAAGCATTCTGTCTCTCAGGGTTACTGGCCTGTCATTGGAGAGACTGAATGAAACAGATGCCTACCAAAGGCTAATCAATTAGCTATAATCAGGGCAAGGTTGAGGTTACAAAATCATAGTTTCCATAAGCAATGTTCCTTTCCAAAACAAAGGACTGTAAATGGACAAACAGGTCTATTGTAAGAAAAATCAAAGGGATCCTTTTAAATATACTTTCTATTAATGCCAATTTCATGTCTTTTCATTAAATAAGCAGGAAAGAATGCAGGAGCCATAATAATTCCACCTCTGGCCACCTCCCTTTCCTCTGGTCACTTAAGGATGAGTTCTTAAAATCGGAATTTTTTTAGTTATATACAGACTCTGCTAAAGTTGCAGCTGGTGAAGATAGCAGAGTTAAAATAAAAGTGAGTTTTACCAAAAAGCTAAAAGAGTAGCAAAGAACCCATGCAAAAAGAGAGAGAAAAAGTGCCTGAGTGAATATTTTAATTAACTCACATGCAATTTTAATTAAAAACATAATGTGTCAGGAAAATGAGTAATGCCTTAGGGCAATAAAATAAGTGGGTTTCTTGCTTAATCTTCTGCTTTGTCTCTCTCACGGCACAGGCATATTATTGTTCAGAAAAGATTTTCTTCTTCCTCTGTTTCATCATCGGAGAGAACCCCTGCTGCCAGAATGAGCTGAGTAAAATAAGAAAGCTGTAGAAATACCCTGTGTGAGGGCTCTCATTTTCTTTCCTAACCAAGAGTCTGATGTTGGCTAGTTCACTTCTTCAGAGCACACCCTTTCCAGGAAAGGTGACAAACTGTATTAAATCAAGGCCTCCTAACTCATTCCGATCAAAATTTATGATCTGTTTGTGATTAGGATTATAATGAAAAGCCAATAATCTCCCTCCCCCTAGATGTTGTGTCCAAGAGTGCTTGGTTCCCTGTTGTGTACAAAAGTAACCCTGACTTGGAGTCACATGATTTAGGCTTGATTTCACCTTTTTTTGGAGCCATAACTGTGAAGTTTTCTGGACTTCAGTTTTCTCATGGATAAACCATGGAGAATAGCCTGCCTTCCACAGCTGCAAAGAAGAGTAAATGGTACCGCGTGCACAGAAGTGATCCCCTCTCCTCAAGGACTTTATGCTGATGTAATAGAAATGTTTTGTTGTTGTTGTTGCCTTCTAAGGGCGATTAGTCTTGGTGACTGCATGGTAAACTGGGGAGAATGGAAACCTGGTGGAAGGGGCCTGCGTACTACATGATGGAAGAATAGAGAGGAGAATTCCTGTGAGTTCCATTAAGAAAGATCAGTGCTCAATGAGCATTTTAAAATAAAAAATGATTCACTGCTGGATGTGGACCTTCTTTTTTATCACCTTTAGGAGCCAAACTGTGGAATGTATGATACTCAGCATTAATGATAGCCATTGTGTTACCCAACTTGTATCCAGAACTTGGCCCAAACCTTGTGGTTAAACTGGAAAAACAACTATATATCCTATCCATGCAACGCTTCTTCAGAAATAGCTACACTCCGAGTCTGGAGTAGAGTGGGCTTACCTAAAACTACCAAGTTTGCCAGGACGGAAAAAGTAGAGAAGATCAAAAGTTGGTCAGTCACCTGGCCAGACCCCTTACTGTGCACTGAGGAACAGCACAGACCCACTGGCCCTCTCGGGGCACAAGGAGAGGTCCTACAAGCTGGAGGGATGCTCCCTGTTCCTTACTCCCCTGCCTGCTTATGGAAAGTGAAGTCATCACTCCAGCACATCCAGGGGACTTGGTTTTTTTACCCTTCCTTACTGCTTTCCATACATTGTCCATAAAGTACTGTTCAAATTAGTTCTCCAAACCATCTTAGGTACCCTAATTTCAATCTATACATACTAAATTCCCATACTTTTTCCAAATTTTCCTAAGAAACAAAAATTCTGTCTTTAATGGGATTTTGGAGCTTCTTGATCACTTTTGGGATTCCACTGTAACTGTATTTTCACCCAGATATACTGGACAGATAAATAAGAATGGGCAGACCCTTTGGAGACTTATTTGTGTGAATCTGCCAAATAAAATGACAAATTAGAGATAAAAGTTTAAACTTGAATTGGTTACCTGAAAATATAGATCAGATTTCATATTATAGTTCCTGCTATTATCATCCTCGATTTCCTCCTCCTCCTGTTCATGCTGCCATCCTGAGGTCAGGTGGAACTTTATTCTAAGAACTATTAATTCACTACCAGCTCAGTATCCTGTGGGCTAAAGATAAAGACATATGAATACAAAAGGGTCATTAGTTACACTTTCTAAATTGTGCTTTTCCAAAAGTGGCCAATTTATAGTCTTGGGATTTATATCTTTTTGGTTCCCAATCCAATTTTCAAGTCCACTGGCTAGAACAAGAGGTTTTCCTTGAATGTTAAATGTCACCAGCCATGGCAAAGAAAACCCATAAAGTTTCAAAGTTCCCTTCATGGATATAACAGCAATGCTTTTCTGCCAGCATGGTGCCTGTGTTACAGCCCACGTCCTCACACACATGGGAACCGATTCACAGTGCATCTTTTGTAAGAGAGAGAGTCTGAGCCCTTGAGATTTTTGCAGAGTTGGTTTGAGCCCCAGAGGCCCAGATGACCTTATGGCTTCTCCCTTCAAGTGTGTTTCCTTCAGCAGCCCAGAAAAACAGGGGACAGGTCAATAGAGTAATTTTGCTGACCTTGCCCTTCTGCAGCCAGTCTGCTCTTTGCATTTATCTGGGACCTAACTATGTCTTCTTTTAAAATGAACCCTCTTTTGTTCCAATTAATTAGAGGTAGATTTTCAATTTTAAATGTGGAATTTTCCATTTACCAAAACAGTCCTTAAATAATTCCAGCCTCATGTTAATCAGAAGTATTAAGCAATTTAAAATATTGCACAATCTGAATATTGCAGAACATGTAAACAAAGGACAGGCGATATTAATATTGAGATGCTTCTTTCTTGTTCACAGTTCCCACAAAATCCTCATTTCCAAAAACCATCTGATTTTTCTTCCTGTGCCTTCTTTCTATACCCCAAATTTCAATAGGCTCCTCATCCCTGTTACAGTAAATCAATAAAAAAAAGTACATTTTACCTACAGAATTTATTCTTTATTCTATGTCTTCATCAAAACTCTTGGGAAGACATTCCACTGTGTAGTATTTGGGCCCTGCAGACTTTACAGGTAAGTGAGGCTGGTAAGTGCATATCAGCCTACACCACCTACACTAGCGCACATGCCCACACTTCTTTCAGGGGACCTTTATTAGTCAGCCTGGAGGATTTGACCCTGGTGACAATGGTAAATAGTCCTTAGTTTTCAATCTCTTCTCTATAGAATAACTAAATTTCTGAACATTTCCTGAGTTCAGCTTTTGGTAGAAGAGCAAAAGCAAAGTATGCCAGGCTCAGTGGAGACAGAATGAGTAGAGCGTGTCATGAAGAGTAGTGGTTGGAACTGCAGAGCTGGGGATAAATGTTCAGCACAATTTTGACTGTGCCTAGCCTGAAATCAGGAATTTGCAAGGCAATAGCCAGTCCAAGGAAGTCTCCGAGTTTCCTTAACAAGTGCTCTGAGCCCTCTGGGACAACAAAAGCCTCGGATGGTCCTTCAGGATCTCCACAGCTTCACTTAGTCTCCAAAGGTAGACAAGCAGCATTGTTTCCTAAGGATCTCATTTCTCTTCCTATTGCTGAAGAGGATGTTGGTGAGTGGATATCCGAGTGTCCTTCCCTTGAAGCCATGGAAAACAGCCCGTTGTCCTGACTCCCTGAGGCAACCTGCAGAGACAGGGACACATAAGAAGAAAAGTCTAAGGTACAGAAATTCAGAATTTTCAGGCTGCCTTGGGTATGGATCCTAGTTACTTCAATCCTATCACTGCCATGGCAATGGAAATAAAATGATTTTCTAACACACAGGGGACTTTCTACTTTCACTAGATGTAGAGTGTTTTTATTAGATTATTATCATTTTAATGGGTACTAATCAGCTGGTAAACATACGGGCAAAGCTTATATCAACACCTGTTCTCTGCTGGTATGAAGATCGCTTTGCAGCATTTCACATACATAGGCTTAGTTCATTAAATACTAAATACTGTATTAATAATTGACTTCCTTGGAAACAAATTGGCCCCAGTGCTGTGTGTTCTGTTTTAATTTTCCTGGTAGAGGCACAAAAACTGTAGAAATCTTCTCGTGCGGGTATTTTAACCAAGTAATCACAATTATTACTGAAAACAACAGTTCTGACGCTTTTTTTGCTGGTTTCCAGGGACTCATGAAAAAATTTTTGTTTTTTTTCCCTTTGCAAGACTATTCATTTCATTTAGCTTTTAAAAGCTATTTCTATCCTACTTCAACTGCAGGATCTTGCTTTCTGAAGCCAAAACCCAATCAATCTGCTTTTTCTTTTCTTTTTTTTTTTAAGGCAAATAATAAGAAATCAAAATCTTATCTACTTAGCACAACTTACTAATAGATGTCTGCAATTAGGATTCAACTTTTTATTTTTTTTAATCCTCACCTGAAGATATTTTTTCATTGCTTTTAGAGAGAGAGTGAGGGAGAGAGAACATTGATGCAAGAGAAAAGCTTTGACCAGTTGCCCGGACAGGGGAGCTGTCCGCCCAGGCATGGGCCCTGATGGGGAATGGAACCCACAACCTTTTGGCTACAGGGCATCACTCCAACCAACTAAGCCACACCAGCTATGGCAACATTATTTTTTTTTAAGATTTTTAATTTTTATTCTATTATGGTTGTCCCAGTTTTTCCCCCTTTGACCTCTTCCTCCCATCTCACCCCCACTCTCACAGTCAATTCCCACACTGTCATGCATGTCCATGGGTCATTCATACATGTTCTTTGACTAGTCCCTCCTCCCTCCACTGTGGTCACTGTCGGTGTGTTTCCTGTTTCCATGCCTGTGGTTCTATTTTGTTCATAGATTCCTTTTATAAGTGAGATCCTATGGTACTGGAGAATATTATGGTAAGTGAAATAAGACATTATTATTCTTTAAAAATAATTTTAGGCTCTTCATTTGGTATTTATTTAATCTATAAGAATAAGGATGAAATGAAGAAGCAAAAATAGAAAAATAAAGTCAAATAAGCCCAGTAAAATAAGGTAACCTCACTTTTTAACCAGCAGGTCATTGTAACTATGTTCCACCTGAGCTTCCATTGGGAAGCTTAATCTAATATTAATAATGCCACTAATAATGATCTTTTTTAGTGACTACTATGTGATACACATTATACCAGGTGCACTGTTAAAATGAAAAAAAATCCTGTAAGATAGTTACTATTATTTCCATTTTTAATATGAATACACTGAGGTTCAGTGCTGAAGTTGGGATTTAACCTGAGGATCAAACCTATTTCTTCTACTATTTTTGCTGTTTTTTCTTCCTGATAAAACAGTTACATTTACTAAGCATCTACTGTGTGTGCTGTGTATACACATATCATTTCTAGTCTTTACAGCAATGCTGTCATGTAGCTATTTTAATCTGCCTTTAACAGGAACATAAATTGAGGCTTAGGAACATACAATTTTTTGTTTATATTTGCACAGTGAGGAAGAAGCAGAATAAGATTTCAAATCTGGATCCACCTGACTCCAAAAACCTAGTTCCCTTCCATTTGGCAGTACCGCTTTTTCAGGAATCAGTGGTAGATTGATGGAGAAGAAGATCACATTTTTCAAGATTGGTGTTGCAGCTCATTGTCCATGATACATTAAAATATTATGAAACCAACACTTTGTCTATAGGATACCCGGTCTTCCCAACTTTCACAGGCCCAGTAGGTTAATCAAAAAAGCTTTGCAGGGCAAAGCTTTTGGATAAAACAAAATGTACCCAATAGCTTACAACTGATGAAAAGCTTGTGTCTTACATTTCATTTTACTACCAGCTCTGTTGATCTTAGTGTCTTGTTCGCTATCTACTTGGATATTAGGTAACATACTGAACATCACAAAATAAGCAAAGAAGCTCAATTTGAAATCTAAGATTCTTGATTCTTAAGACCAACTGGTTCTACCATGTTACTAATCTTCCCTATCAACTCCTTGGTCAAATAATGCTCTAGGAATAGAAAAATCAAACTTTAGCCTTTAATGTTCCAGGAATAGAAAAATCAAACTCTAGTCTTTAGAGTTAGAATACATGTTTTAAAGGAGATGTGTATTATAAAATTATGTTTTTGAACTCTGAAGGTATTAAACAATAATGACATAATTCTGTTTTCTCATTTTGCTCCCATAAGAAAAATGGTGTTGCTATGGGTGTAGAGCAGGGGTGGGCAGTGCATGCAAAGATTAGGTTTTTCATGACAGAGGAGCAGCATTCTAGCTGTATGACCTATATCATGTCAGTCCCTACATCATTTCTTATGCCTCTGCCTGACAATGAGAACATGAATCTCTGCCCAGTTCCATAGGCAATCTTTGTGTGCAGAGAACCATGTTCAAATAACTTCAGTTCTCCCCGCTAGAATAAAGAGCAGCTACTAAATGAAGGTATCCTATAATGACCAGTTGTCTTCTCACTGACTTTTTAGTCCCAGCTTTTCCCACCCACATGTACCCAATAGCTAGGCTTGCGGCTTTGGTCTCACTTTTGTTTGAACAGTCCAGACCTTGTCCTAAACGCTCATTGAGTGACCAGAGCCTGTTACTTATTCATGAGCCATTCACGAGCCACACTTCCATGTTGTTGTGACTTCACTGCCATTTCTACAAACTGCAATGCTACTTGTTGTGTGAATTATTATGAAGCTTGCTTTATCCCTTGGACACTTTCCCTGGCCATTTGGTAGAAACTTTTAGTTATCTCCCAAACCTGTTCATTCTAGTGAGCCTTGTTCAATGTATCTGCCCAAGTATGCCCTGATGGCACATCATGTCTCAGTCTCAAGACAGAAAAATAACTCCGTCATTCTCACTCTCTTAGCCCTGAGCATCGACACCATCAGTATGAGTTTCACTGTAGTTTTGTTTTTTTTGAAACAATACAATTCCTTTTTTTTCCCTATTAGCCTCAGTTTTGCCTGGTATATTTGTCAAAATGAAAATGAACCAGTTAAAATCTCTGAAGAGAGAGTCTACATTCTGAGTTTGATATAGTAGTTTAATTTTCCATGGAAGACAGTTGCATCCAAGCACTGAATGTGTAACAGTGCCCATCCAAGAGAATTATGATGGGTTGAGGCTACCAATTTATTGCTACTGGTAAGAAGGTGTGGGTCATTGCCCCTCTAGGCTAGAGCTCAATGCACAAAATAATCTTTCTCTAAGACTTCACAGAACTTGTGTGGCTCACAATATTTTTTCTATTTAATTAATTTTCAGTTAGAATTTCTCAGACATAGATAGAGGTGAAAGTTCTAAAAGTTTTCTTGTAAGATTTGAATAATTCCTGGCAAATACATTTAAACAGTGCTTGCTACACACTGACTCTGAATTACAATTATCCCACAGAAGTGATAATACAACTGTAAACGATGGTTTGAACTGTGTCTCTGATCTTAGCAAACATCATAAATGACACAAATTCTGCCCTAGAAACCCAATGAACAATTCTAAGTTTATTAGCCAGCGTTGTCATAGACAGCACAGTAGTCACTGGTTTTCTCTTAGCTAGCTAAGGGTGAGGCACGCTGGAGTAAATATTCTTTGTCTGACCTATGTGCGTTACAAGGTGAGTGAAAAAACCATGGCTGATAAAAATGACACATATAGTTGAATTCTGGCATATGTTTTCATTGCATAGGGTTTTAGAATCTAGACTTCTGAATTCAAGACTTGTTATGAGGACTAATAATATTTTTGTCTGTGATAATTGTGTTACAGTTGGCTGATGTATTTTATTCAGAATATGAAATGTTAAAGCACAGCCATGGTTACATAGGGTGACTCAGCAACTCAATGTAATACAGCAAAAGGAAAAGGATGAATTAACCCCTGTACATGATGGACTATGTTTTCTGGACACCCTCTTGATCTTAATGAGCAAAATCTTGTAAAGAGAGAAAATCTGAATATCATGGATTGATATCCAATGGCCTATCTTTGTCTTTGCTTGGTCAAAAAGGAAGACTGAAAAGGGAAAGCAGGATCTCACAGCTAAAAACTGGCCCAGCACTATCAGGCTCTGCTGTTGCTAGGAGCTGGCCTGGCACTCCCAGCTAGGCATCAGTGTTCTCCAGTTAAACATAAACAAGTCATAGACCACCAATATCAGAGAAGGCCACTTCTATGACCATGAAGGACCAAGACAAAAGCACAGAAAAATCATCTGAATACAAATGAACATGAATATTTTTAAAAAGATTTTTAAAAATGTATTTTTAGAGAGGGGAAGGGAGGGAGAAAGAGAGGGAGAGAACCATCAATGTGTGGTTGCCTCTCATGCACCCTGCACTGGGGGCCTGGCCTGCAACCTGGGCATGTGCCCTGACTGGGAATCATACTGGCAACCCTTTGGCTCACAGGCCAGCGCTCAGTCCACTGAGCCACACCAGCCAGGGCCGAATATGAATATTTTTTAAATCACATAATTATTAAGAATCCCATGTTGTGTCTAATATATGTGACTACTGATTCTTTAGCAAATACAGCTTAAACTTAAGTCTGTATTTTTCTCCTTCTAGTTGAGATTTTTTTAAGCTAGCCAGTCAGAATTACCTCCACTTCCAGTCAGCAGCAAATCCAAAAGAAAGCCTTACTTTCTTAAATACTCTCCAAATGTACATAACACAAAGCCAAATACTGCATATAATTAGTTCTTTATACTTTTTTGTGGCCCAGGAATCTGCATGTTAATACCCAGAAGGTTCCAGTACAAGTGGCCTGGAAACTGCACCTTGGAGAGCACTGCCGTACGGCATCATAATGTGGAATTAGCTTGGGGGTCCGGGTAGAAGGGGCAGTTTGCTCAGTGATTTTATTACCTATTTTACAACAAATTGTTAAATATTTTCTCTTATTAATATATTTTATTTAATCTTTATTGTATTTTTTCCATTCCCATTTAGTCCTCCTGTACTCCCCACCCCCCAGCAATCACCTCACTTTGTCCATGCCCGTGAGTCCTCTTTCCATTTTGCTCAATCCCTCTAACCCCAAACCTTCCCTACCCTGCCATTAGATGTCATCTTGTTCTCCATCTATGAGTCTGTCTCTGCTTTGTTTGTTAGTTCAGTTTGTTCATTAGATTTCCCATATGAGTGAAATCATATGGTATTTATCTTCCTCTGATTGGCTTATTTCACTTAGCATAATGTTCTCCAGGTCTATCCATACTGTTGCAAACGGTAAAATTTTCTTCTTTTTCATAGCAGAGTAGAATTCCATTGGGTAAATGTCCCATAGTTGTTTTATCCACTTATCTATTGATGGACAGCTGGGCTGCTTCCACATATTGGCAATTGTAAATAATACTGCAATGAACATAGGGGTGCTTATGTTCTTTCGAATTAGTGTTGTGGGTTCCTTCGGACATATTTCCAGAAATGGGATTTCTGGGTCAAAAGACAGATCCATTTTTAATTTTTTGAGGTATCTCCATACTGCTTTCCACAGTGGCTGCACCAGTTTGCACTCCCACCAAAAGTGAAAAAGGGTTCCCTTTCTCCACATCCTCTCCAGCATTTGTCGTTTGTTGATTTATTGATAACCATTCTGACAGGTGTGAGATGATATCTCATTGTGGTTTTAATTTGCATTTCTCTGATGATTAGTGATGTTGAGTGTGCTTTCATATGTCTGTTGGCCACCTGTATGTCCTCTTTTGAAAAGCGTCTACTCAGGTCCTTTATCATTTTAAATTGGGTTGTTTGTTTTTCTGGTGTTGAGTTTTGTAAGTTCTTTATAAATTTTGGATATTAATCCCTTATCAGATGTATTGGTGAATATGTTCTCCTATACTGTGGGTTGTCTTTATATTTTTTTGATGATTTCCTTTGCTGTGCAAGAACTTTTTAATGTGATATAGTTCCACTTGTTTATTTTTTCTTTTGTTTCCCTTGCCTGGGGAGATATACCCAACAAAAAATTGCTATGAACACTGTCCAAGGCTTACTACTTATGCTTTACTCAAGGATTTTTATGATTTTAGGTCTAACATTTAAGTCTTTGATCCATTTTGAATTTATTCTTATGTGTGGTATAAGAAGGTGGTCCAGTTTCATTTATCTGTGTGTATCTGTCCAATTTTTCCAGCACCATTTATTTAATAAACTATCTTCAGCCCATTGTATGTGCTTGCTTCCTATGTTGCACATTAATTGAATATAAAGTTGTGGGTTTATTTCTGGGCTCTCTATTCTGTTCCATTGATCTATATGTCTGTTTTTATGGCACTCCCAGACTGTTTTGGTTACTATGGCCTTATGGTATAGTTCGATATTAGGTAGTGTGATCGCTCCAACTTTGTTCTTCTTTCTCAGGATTGCTGTGCTATGTGGAGCCTTTTGTGGTTCCATATACATGTTTGAAATATTTGTTCTAGCTAGTTTCTTGGTGGAATCTTTGGAGTTCTTTATGTACAGTATCATGTCATATGCAAATAATGGTAGTTTTATGTCTTCCTTTCCAATTTGGATGCCTTTTATTTCTTGTTGTTGTCTGATTGCTATGGCTAGGACTTCCAGTACTATGTTCAATAAGAGAGGTGAAAGTAGACATCTTTGTCTTGTTCCCAGTCTTAAGGGGAACACTTGTAGCCTTTGCCCATTTTGTATGATGCTGGCAGTGGTTTTGTCACACATGGCCTTTCTCGTGTTTAGGTATGTTTCCTCTAATCCCACTATGCTGAGAGTTTTTATCACAAATGGGTGTTGGATTTTATCAAATGCTTTTTCTGCATCAATTGATATGATCATATGGTTTTATTCTTCATTTCGTTTATGTAGTATATCACATTTATTGATTAGGGGATACTGTACCAAACTTGCATTCCCAGAATAAATCTCATTTGATCATGGTATATGATCTTTTTGATGCATTGCTGTATTAGGTTTTTTTTTTTTTTTTAAAGATTTTATTTATTTATTTTTAGAGAGAGGGGAAGGGAGGGAGAAAGAAAGGAAGAGAAACAGCAATGTATGGTTGCCTCTCACATGGCCCTCACTGGGGACCTGGCCTGCAACCTAGGCATGTGCCCTGACTGGGAATCGAACCAGGACCCTTTGGTTCCCAGCCTGTGCTCAATCCACTGAGCTATACCAGCCAGGGCTTGTATTAGGTTTTTTGATATATTGTTGAGGATTTTAGCATCTATGTTCATCAGGGATATTAGCCTATAATATTCTCTCTTTGTAGTGTCTTTATCTGGTATTGGAAATAGGATAATGCTGGCCTTGTAAAATGAGTTTGGGACCCCCCTCCTTGAGTTTTATGAAATAGTTTGAGGTGTTATTTCTTCTCAGAATGTTTGGTAAAGTTCACCTATGATGCCACCTGGTCCAGGGCTTTTGTTTGTTGGGAGTTTTTAGATTACTGCTTCAATTTCATTAGATGCAATCTGTCTATTCAGATTCTCTGATTCTTCCTGATTTATTTTTGGAAGATTATGATTCAAGGAATTTAATCATTTTGTCCAAGTTGTCCAGTTTGTTAGCATATAGTCATTCATAATATTTTCTTACAACCTTTTGTATTTCTTTGGTGTTGGTTGTTATTTCTGCTCTTTCATTTCTGATTTCATTTATTTGAGTCCTTGCTCATTTTTCTTGATTAGTCTGGTTAAATTGTCAATCTGGTTTATCTTTCAATGAACCAGCTCTTGGACTCATTGATCTTTTGTATCATTTTTTATTAGACTCTATTTCATTATTTCTACTCTGATCTTTATTATTTCCTTCCTTCTACTCATTAGGGCCTCGTTTGTTGTTCTTTTTCAAGTTCCTCTAAATGTGAAGTTAGATTGTTTATTTGAGCTTTTTCTTGTTTTTGAGATAGTCCTGTAATGCCATGAATTTCCCTCTTAGGATTGCTTTCCCAGTGTCCCACAGGTTTTGGATTGCTGTATTCTCATTTTCATTTGTTTCAAGGTATAATTTGATTTCTTCCTTGATCTCATTGCTGACCCATTCATGGTTTAATAACATATTATTTAGCCTCCATGTCTGCATGTTTTTCAGTGTTCTTCTTGTGATTGATTTCAGGTTTCACAGCACTGTGGTCAGAGAAGATGCCTACTATGATTTCAGTCTTCTTAAATTTATTGAGATTTGTTTTGTGTCCCAACATGTGGTCTATCCTAGAAAATGTTCCACGTGCACTTGCAAAGTCTGTATATTCTGCTGCTTTGGGGTAAAATGCTCTGAAGATATCAATTAAATCTATTTGATCTAGTGTGTTGTTTAAGGCCACCATCTCCGTGTTTTTCTGCCTGGAAGATCTATCTACTCAAGTCAATGGGGTGTTAAATTCCCCAACAATGACTGTATTTCTGTTGATCTCTCACTTTATGCCCATCAAGATTTTCTTTACAATTCAGGGGTGTCCAACATTTTGCTGTGTCTAGGCTACACCAGAAGAAGAAGAGTCATCTTGGGCCACACATTAATACACAAACACTAAAAAAAACTGATGAAAAAAAAAAAGGTTTCATGTAAATTTACAATTTTGTGTTCAGTTGCACTCATAGCCATTCTGGGCTACATGTGGCCTGTGGGCTGTGGCTTAGACTCCCCTGCTAGGTGCTCCTGTGTTGGGTGCATAAATGTTTACTAGGGTTTTATCCTCTTGTTGGATTGTTCCCTTTATCATTTTGTAGTGCCCTTCTTTGTCTCTTTTTATAACCTTGGTTTTAAAGTCTATTTTTGAAGTCTGTATGTACTGCTTCCCCAGCTTTTTTTCTTTTCCATTTGTATGCAATGTCTTTTTCCATCTGTATACTTTTAGTCTGTGTGTGTCTTTCAATCTGAGATGGGTCTCTTGGAGGCAGCATATATATGAATCTAGTTTTCTTATCCATTCAGCTACCCTATTTCTTTTGGTTGGAGGATTTAAGCCATTTACATTTAAGGTAATTATTGATAGATACATAGGTAGTACCCTTCTGTTTTCCTCTGCTTTTTTTATTTCTTTCTCTATTTTTTCTTCTTAAAGCAAGCCATTTAACATTTCTTGCAGTACTGATTTGGGGTTAACAAACTCCTTTAGCTCTTTCTTCTCAGGGAAGCTCCTTATCTCTCCTTTGATTATAAATGATAGCCTTGCTGGGTAAAATAGCCTTGGTTGTAGGTATTTGCTTTTCATCACCTTGAATATTTCATGCCACACCCTTCTGGTCTGAAATGTTTCTGTTGAGTAACCAGATGCCAGTCCAACTGGTGCTTGCTCATAGGTAACTACCTGCTTTTCTTTTGCAGCTTTTAAGATTCTCTCCTTGTCTTTAAGCCTTGTCATTTTAATTATAATATGTCTCAGTGTAGGCCTCTTTGGGTCCAACTTGTTTGAGACTCTATGAGCTTCCTGAAATTCTGTGTTAGGGAAGCTCACAGATTAGGGAAGTTTTCTATCATTATTTCTTGAAATAGTTTCTCGATCCCATGCTCACTCTCTTCTCCTTCTGGTATTCCCACGATGCAGATGTTTTTATGGTTCATGTTCTCTAAAATGTTTCTTAAGCTCTCCTCATTTTTTTTCTTAATTCTTTTTTCTGTTTTTTATACCTTGTCTTCAAAAGCACTGATTCGATCCTCTGCTTCATCTAACCTGCTATTTATTGCTTCCAGTACATTATTTATTTCATATATTGCATCTTTTATTTATGACTGGTCCTTTTTATGGTTTCTATGTCTTTTTCACACTATCGAGTATCCTTTTAATCATTACTCTAAATTCCCTGATAAATTGCTTGCCTCCATTTCATTTTAGTTCTTCTGGAGAATTCTTTTGTTCTTTCATTTGGTGTCTTTTTCTTTGTCTTCCCATTCTGATTGCTTCTTTGTATTTTCTGGCGTAGCTGTTAAACAAATCAGCCATTAAATGAATCAGCTGTTTATCTAATCAAGCTCAATTTGAAGTTCAGCTTAAGCACCACAGGATGGGGCAGAGCAAGCAATTCCTGTGTGCGGGGCTCTTGCTTCCCCTCAGGCTGCTGCCACTTGGAGGGGATTGCTCTGCCTGAGAAAGATGGTTCCTGCAGAATGGGTACGACTCAGCACAGGGATCCTGGCAGTTGTTCCTTCAGTCCTCTTCCCAGAGCCAGCCGCCCCAGACTCTCTTCAAGTGTCTCTATTTCACTCTGTCCTGCCTTTTGCGGAGCCAGGGTAACTGGCTGCAAGTGAAATTTTGTGCGTTGACCCATTAAGAGACTCTCTGTTCCTCTAGCCACCCCTTCCTGGCAGAAAGACCTGCTGCTGTTTTTCACAGCCGAATGCTATCTGGGTTCCTTTTTGGCTTTGGTGCTATAGGCTGGGGAGCTCAGCTTGGGCTTTAGATCCTACATTTTGCAGGGGGAACACCTTGGCTGCTGAAATATCCCTCTGGAGCTTTAGCTGCCGCCCATGGGAGCCCAGCCAGCTTTCTCGCATCTCAACATTCCCTACCAGTCATGTGTGGTGAAGTGGTTGCTTCTGTGTGTCCATCGCTATAAGGCTTCTCTTCAGCTAGTGTTCAGTTGGTTATTCTGGATGATTTCTCTGCAATTTAGTTGTAATTCCAGATTATTCCTGGGAGGAGGTTAGTGTAGCTTCCACTTACTCCTCTGCCATCTTGGATCTCCTATACTTCTTAAATTTCTTTGCCTGCATTGTACTACCTGAGAAGTCTTGAGGGCCCAAGATACTTAAAATACACACACAAAGAAACAGGCAATAGTTAATGGCTGCTTCTCTAGCAGCTCAGTAAATTAGAATAATCAAATGCATCTTGGAGTAAACTCATGTGCACGTATCTGTAAACAGTAATTTCCATTCTTTTAAACATACAAATCATTTATTACAACAGTTCATAACCATTCTCATCTCATGCCATAGATGAGAATAAGTCGCATTAAGAGAATTTGTGCTTTGCAAATAGTTGAATTTTAAAGCAGAAAAATAAAATGGTGAATTACTACAAAAAGAAGTCTACAATTAATTGAAGAAAGGAAAAGAGAACTTAAAACATGTTCAAATCAAATAGATATAAAAGAAGTTTCAGTCATTCAGGGAAATCCACAAAGCACATAGCCTTTCTCCCAGGATCCCATGCAATTTTGTATAACAGATAAGACAGTACCTGAATTGCTTGGGAAAGGAATGCTTTGAAAAGGCCTCCATTTTGGGTGTGTGCCAGGTTTCCCTGAACACCCAGTGCAAACAATTACTGCATTTGCATGTGTAAATTGGGTAATGGTGTGCCTAACTATCAGATTTGTATGTGAAAATGCTATCAGCATATGCACTATTGGTTGTGTGCCCACTAAAAGGACTTTTAATGGAGTTGCATTAGTTGGGGAGCAAAATTTCAAAAAATTTGAGACCGGGTTCTACATCTCTGGATCCAGTGTAGATGGTGCCCCTATGGATAATTGGCACCCTCGATAATTACTTTGTTTTTGTATATCCTCTCAAATTCTATCTAGGGGAGGAAATTCATCAGAGGATCATTTGACCAACTCTAATTAGTACAGCACAAAATTGTACCCAAGTTACTCTTGGCAGTGCCTATCTGAGCCAAATGAACAGACTGCAGCACAACCAACCCATTCGTCTTGACTATCTTAACAATCAACATGGATCTATGCAAAATTGACACAGGTTTGTTTTTATTTATTCATAAGACACAATATTCTTCAAACATCTTTTTGGTCACATCATTTTACTTTTTGGAAGACATCAGTGTTTCCCAGGTGCGTTACAGAATAGACAAAACTATTGTCCTTCCACCCCTGAAAATAGGTAAGACATAATGATAATTCTTTCACTCTACCTCAGTGGATTTCTTCATTCTGGAAGCTTCCATGCTTATTTACTAGTACCACAGGATGTAAAACAGTCTGATAATTTGCTTAAGAAATACAGCAATCACAATTCTTAAAGCAAAAATTGGTACACAGGGTATGGGGATAATGGAACTGAATATTTCAAAATGGAATTTGCTAAAAAATCTGAGAGGTTTGGCTGTTGTAGATGAAAGATGCCTTATTCTAGGCAGTTACCTTTTCTGATATGCCTTATTTTATTTTATTTCCCATTCTCCACTCCCAAACACCTTGGTTTAAGATAACTGTCAAAATACATTCCTTTAGAACTCTGCTGCTTAAAGTGACAATATGTGCGCAACTTGCCCATCCCAGCTTGGGAATTAAGCTCTTGATATCGTCTTTTGTCAGACTGCTAAAAACAAGCACATCATGTATCACCTGGTCTTCTTTTCACCCATTATGTTTCCAGCAATCTTTCTCAAAGTTTGTTCTGAGTAATATTTGATAAGAAATACCTGGAGAACTCATGAGAAATATAGATCTACATCTCATTCCAGACTTACAAATTAGACACTGGGGGAGTGAGGCCTCGGAATGTGTAATTTAACAAGTTCCTCAGGTGATTTTCATAGACTAAAATGTGAGCATCATGGAGTTTTATCTTAGTTTTGTGATTGCCTTCTTCCGTTTAGCTGTGAGAGTTCTCGGTATTGAGTTGTAACCTAACTATCAAAAGCGTGCATTGCATACCCCTCTCTTTAATACAGACGGGATCACCACACTGGGTTGTAGTTATGAGAATGACATCTTAGCAAGAAAATACAACATGAATATTCACAATAAATGTCACAACATAAAACACACTTCCTTAGTCAATCTGCCTGCTTCGCCTACAGATATTTTCAAAGAATGGCAACCTGAAGGGACCCAAGATCATCTCTGCTTAAGGTCTGCCATGTAACGGGCATGTCTCCAGCAGTTATTCCTGCCCTAAGAATGCATGCAGTAGGCGATAAGAACAGACTGATTTATGATTACTCAATATCGGAAAGGTGTAGCATTCCATTTCACAAATAGTATTCTGCTAGATTAGAAAATATCATAAACACATTGGAGAATCCTCAGCCCAGGAACCATAAACCACTGCATTCCCCCCACCCCACATTTTAATTTAGCTATCTGTTTTGAATTACATAAATAAAAATGAGCCTGTATTTTCTTTATAAAATAAATCAGTCTCTGTACATAAGAATCACTAGTTAGATTGAACATTAGGGCACATATAAAATTACATCCTTAAAAGACAGGAAAACATTTCTCAGTGAGAAAGAAGCTGCTCACGGTGACCTTCCTGTTGAACAGTGGGGGGTCAGCGCTGGCACTAAATCATTGTGATTCACAGATGAGATCAACATATTCATATTTGTTTGCCAAATGTGTATTTTAATTTAAGCTTTCTCTGATTGATGTGTGTAATTTATGCTGCTCAGAACTAAGGCATCATATTTTTCTTTTTTCCTAACTAACAGGGGGAGACTTTCTTGGAAACAGATAAAGGAAAGAGTCCAGTAATTTGTAGCAATGTGACTACAGCCACACATGTCCTAGAATTAATGTTCTTCATTAGGGTGAGTAGGATCAGCTGTATGTATACATCAGGTTTTTAATTAACTCAGTCCCCACAACAGGATTCATGATTCAAACTGTTAGCGTTTTTTCTTAAATCACAAAATAAAAAAAATTGGGCGGCACATCTTTTTCACACACAAAAAAGGAGGGGGAAACTCAGGAAAATGAAAGGCTCTTTGTATTATACTGCGAGTGCTCAGAAGATCTTTATAATCCTGTGTTAATCAGATGAAGGAGAGCTTGGCATTGACTGATTCCACAGAGATGCTGAAAATCCAACCATTGTAGCAGTCTTTCTCTATGTGATAGATATGATTTCAGTTTATTTGTATTGATGTCTTTACAATAACATTTAGAATTTGTTCGATATTTTTAACTGCCTTATTCTTACAGAACTGACCTGGTGATATTTTAATACGATACTACCAATTTAAAGAAACTTCAATATGGCAACATGAGGCGCTTAAGAACGGGGTGAGGGGAGAAACTTTTTATAGCAGCTTCATTCTCTGAGATCATATTAACATAAATTTGACAGTTAATCTCCATATTGCAAAAAGGCTGCCCAGATTTATTTAATTAAACTTAGAACAAATATGTTTCTTTATTTGCCAGGTACAGCTTTTATCTTAAAATATTCACTTCCAATTATGAGGCTATGGTTTAGGGCGGGAGCATGGGGCTGTGGATGGTAAGACCAGTGCAGACGGAAGGAGGGATAGGCTGCTGAGGAGTCTGGCTCTTGGTTCCCAGGATTCTGGAGAAATTCCTCAAAAGGTGCTGATGATCTTTGCAACTTATTCCTTTGCTCCAGATTTGAATAGATAGAATTAAATTTGACAGAGATATTTTTCTCAAATACATTTCAAATCTATTCTTTAATAAATATTTGTTGAATGAAAGTCCAGACTATTTATCCAGAGAACCCTCTCAAGGAACGTGTGTGGAGAAAACTACAGAGGAATGAGCCAGGCCTTTGATGTCAGGAGGCATTGAATTTGTACTTTGGATCTGTTTCATGTTGAACTGCAAATAATTTAACTTTTATGTTCCTCTGCTGCTGAGATTAAGAATATCTTATAGTTTTTGGTAAAAATGAAATAGAATGACTTATTCATTCAATAAATATTCATGGGACACCTTGTTTGTGTCAAAATAGTGCCCTTGCCTTCATGGAGCTTACATTCTAGGGGAGAAAATAGGAATCAATCAGCAAATTCCATTATGTCAGGCTGTTTCAAGTTCCATGAAGCAACACCACAGAGGAAGAGGGTAAGGGGTGGGGGCAGCTGAAAGGTGATATTTAGATAGGCAGCGAGCAAAGGTCTCTGAGAAAGTGACATCTGAGCAGACTGCAGTGAGAAAGCAATGCCTGAGAATTAGGGGGGAAGAGAGTTCCAGGTAGAGTGAGCAGTAAGTTCAAAATTCCTAAATGGAAGGTGAGTTTGCTTAATGAAGTTATAGCCAGGCCGCAGAGGGTGAGGCTTGAGTGGGAGCCTTCTCATAGGTGGAGTTTGTCACCGCATTTCCAACTACCAATTATCTTAGAATCCATAGGCACCCGAAGGCTACAATCAGACCCTGCAGAAGGGATGACATTGGAAGGATCTATGGCAGGGATGTGACAAGAGATCTGGTTTGCCTTTTACATAGATCACTGGTTGTTTAGTGGAACACAGACTAATAAGGCAGCGAGAGAACAGGAAAGACATAGGGAACGATTGCTGTTTTCTAGGCAGGATGGTAGCTGGGACTGTGTACATAAGGATGGTGGAGTTACAAGTGGTCAGATTTAGGATATATTTTGAAGGTAGAGCGGACAGGATTTGCTAATGTATTAGATACCAATCCTCTAGCACAAATAAAGAATATATTTACTAAAGGTCATTCTACTACAAAATAAACCAATAACAAAGCAAAAAGGTTTCAGAAATGCAGCAAACAAGCAAGTCTTCTACAGAGAGACAATAGAACAGTGGATGCCGCACAGACTTATTGCAAAGCTTCTGTGATATAAAGGTTATAGAAAGCCTCAGTCTTTGTTTACTGTGTAAAAATCCTGAAGTACAATGAAACATTTGGGAATCCCTGCAAGAGTTTCTATGTATGCACATGATCAAAGCTATAATATATGCGGGACTCTGCACTGAACAAACAAAAGCAGCCATCCAAACCTGGACACAACGGCGGGAATGAACATAATGATGGAAGTACTGTTCGCCACTACTCAGGTAGAATAAGAGGCCAAGCCAGCTCAGAGGAATTTCCAATCAACAGAGAATAATTCTCCATGTTATAAATCCCAGGAGGACAAGAATGCATTCTCCTTCTTTATATCACCAGGGCTTATTTCATGCTAGATGGCCATTTAATATTTATGTGAAAAATGTAAAGGCTGCGAAGGTGAAGCTCATAAAAACAACTTTCAGGTGCATAGCTTCTACATGCAACATTTCAGGTCTCTGTAAGACTTGAGGTAATTGCAATTTACCAGTTCCAGAATCAAAACGTTTCTGGTCTTTTTATTCCTCTCAATAAAGCATCCTTCTGTCATATCATAGCCTGGGCTTGTATACAACTCAGAACTATTGCCAATCAACTTGGATGCCTAGTTTCAATGTTTCTGAGTGTGGCCAAAAACCAATGCAAGCGTCACTTGTCCACAGAGTAGCCTGAACCCTCCATACCACAAAGATCTCCAGCACATTGTTTTAATTATAACAATCCTGGTCATCTGTCACAAATGAAGAACAGGAGGTTGTACCCCTCAGGAGAGAAGGTGGACTGGGAAGACGGACTGGAGGGAGGTGAGTGTTTTCCCTTCATGACCTGAGTGGAGTGATCGTGAGTTTTGCTGCCCCACAAGGGCATCTCAGGCGTATTGGCCCATCTTCTAACACCCGGGAACCAGACTGCTGAGCTGTCGGCTTTCTGCTTTCTATTGCCTATACAGTGTACCTCCAACCTCGATGTTCTCCTGTACTGAGTTTCAAGCTCCAGTAACACTTTGGCTTTTCCAACACAGAGGATTGGCTAAGCAGTTTTCTGGGGACATCTTAGTCTCCTTGAGAGAAACTGGGAGAAATAGAGAGAGAGAATTTCCTGCCTTTCCTTGAACAGTATTGGCCTTCGTATCTTAAGAATATGGAACAGGATAGTCAAATATAATAATCAGGAATAAATTAACTTTTCCCCTTAGAATAGCATCCAAAAATAGACACCAGTTTTTCACCAATTGATAAAATATGAAATTAAAATAATTATCATACTTTGTTTCAATAATGTTTTCAGTTCTATAACATAAACCATTTTATACTTGACAGAGCAATTTTACATGCATTTACTTATTTGATAAAGGTTGATGGAATAGAAATTGTTTCTGCAATTTTATAGATATAAAACATGTCCACCAGGTTAAGTGTCATGTCCAAGGACACATGATATGTAATGAGGCAGAATTCTGATGTGGGTCCTCACACTTGACTAGGTACAGAAACTTTGCATCTCTCTACTAACATTACCGTATTACTCAGGATTCTTAGCAGCCCAAATCAGTTTTGGCTGACTTAAGCAGAAAGGCATTTTTTTTCCAAAGGCTCTTGGGTGGCCCCCAGAATTGCCAAAAGTGCTGAGAAATGGTTTCATTTATGTGCCCAAAATCTTTGACGAAAGAGACTTTTGTCATATCCATTAGTAGTCACACTAACTGGTCATTAAATATCCACTTAAGGAATGCTTCGCTCACAGAAATACTTAACTATTACTCATGGCCTAATAGGCTAACATAATCCATCTTTTCTCTTCCTCCCCTCTGTGGCACTTAGTGAACCCAAAGGCAGAGGAGCTCTATGATAATGTCTTTTTCGCCTAACTCCTGTGTAACAGTCTACAAAAAGCAGAAGATTAAGAGCCATGGGATCTGCCTGGAGTCCCAAATCAACACTTACTTCCCATGTGACTTCAATTTTCAGATTCCTTACCTTGCCTATTTACTTCAAAGTGTTGATTGTGCATTCATTCAGAAAGTATTTATTGAGGGCCTGAGATGAGTGCTGTAAGAGTGATTTATAGGCTATAGAGTTCAATGACAATTATTGTTACCACATAATTTGGTGCTTAATTATATCCTGGCACTTATTTATAACTGTTTTATATTTCTGGCCTTTGCTCTTGGATTGCGAGATTCTTTACCATAGTCCATTCCTCTTTGAATATGCCAGGAGAGTGCCAGCTCATACTAGGCTCAACCTATGCAACACACTAAAGTCCCAAGTTGGTCTGCACAAGGTGAAGCTCTGACCTTGATTCTCGGCTGTTTAAAGCCATCTAACTTTCCCACTGTTCAAAGTCAAATTTGAACTCCTTAGACCATCACTCATAACCCTTCACAATCTGGCCTTAATGTTACCTGTCTATTTTCCCATGCTTTCCTTCATCAAGTCTCAAATATCTTTGGCCAAATTAACTTAAAACCTCTGACCTCTGGAAATGCCCTGTGCTCTACTCTCATCAAGCTTGTCTTACCTGTGCTGTTTCTTTCCTATGGAAACACTCTATCCTATGAATCTCCACATCTCAAAGTCCGGCTCAAATGCTAACTCCTAAATTACTCTAATTAGGTGCAATGTCTTTGTCTTCTAAACAAATAGAAATCTGTGTATTTATCATAGTTTTATTGTTATGAAGTCATTTTTCGTAGAGTATCTTAATCATTTCAGGGAAATCAGTGTTCCAGGAAGTTGCATGTACTGTGTGAGGGCAGAGGGGTGTCTAGGAAAAACTGATGAGTGAGGAAGAGCAGAAATTATTCATTTCTAAGTATTCTATGGCTTTTAGTTCTTAAAAATTGTTGTGTTTCTAATTATGGCAACTTTTTGATGCATTATTACTTACATTTTATAGACAGAAAAGTTAAAAGGCAGGCTGTCATAAAATCAGGTAGTAATGATGGAAACAGAATTAGAAGCTGAGTTCCTGTGATGTGAACTTTATATTGCTCATACTCAGGTTTTGTCTACATTTCTTCCTACAAATTAGAAAACTGAAGTGGTAATAATTTCATATAAATTAATATCCATATTTTTTCCTTCCTGACATGATATGTTATGTATTCTAGGCGATCAGATTCCAAATTCTACTTTTCTAAAGGCACTGACTGAGAAATAGGTCAAACTTTATTAACGAAAAGGAGCTTTGCAAGCAGTTGAAGTGTTTTGTTAGACGAAGGGCAGGTAACATCAGTCCTCATGGTATGGGCAAGAGTGGGGTGGGTGTGAATCTCAGAGCACTTACGGGCTTTCGTGGAAATTGTGCTTTTGAATTGATAAAGAGGAAACTATGAATCTCTCAAATTCCTGTTCCTAGTCATCAGGGGAGATAAATCCTTGATACTTATGTCTGATATAATAAGACACTACAGTAAATCTACTCTACTTCCAGAGATGGTAATGGGAAGCTCTTTTGCAACTGAAAATGGGGTGACGTATTTCCGTTGTTAAAGGAAGTTAGGGACTCCATTTCCAGCCATTAAAACAGATATTATCAACCAAGTGTGGGAAGAAGATTATCATTTTGGAGCTATGATTTCGTATATGTTTCTAGTCACTGATACTCACGACTGTTGTCAAATATTTCTGAGAAAGCTCACACTGTCTCTGTAGGTTGATTACATGAGGTTTCCTACATTGGAAACCTGAGTACTTTCCAACAACTTGATTTCACAAATGGAAAAACAGCATCTGTTTTCCTGCAGCTTCGCATATGGTGATCATTGTTGCTGAGACTAGCTGGAGCAGGTAGACTGCATGTCAGTGCCCCTCTGGAGTGCTGCGGTCTCCTGGGACCAGATAACGCTGGTCTGCTGTGAGGGGCTCCGGGTCCCCAGGCAGTGGAAAGTGTATATTTAATCAACATATGCAAAGCATCCCTATGAACAGCAAATTACAGAAAAAATGATCAAGTGCAATATTTAGAACCATTCTGTTTGCATTTACAGTGGCTAATTTGGGTAGGTGTACATCACGCTGTACTCTCCTAGTTTTTGAGTACTTAAAAAAAATCAGCCACTGATTTGCAGGAAAGGAGTTGAAATGCTGGTATATGTGCAGAAACGGGGCGGTAGTATTTGTTATAAAGGAATAAGACTCTATCACATTAGCCAGCAATGAAGAATGAAAAAACAGAACCAGCGTTGGACAGAGGTTGGAGGTGTGTTTCACATATAAAAAGACTGGACACCTCTAGAATATTTTTAAAGTGGGGGTCTTTTCCCCTCTGGATGCTCTGACTGTGTGGTTTTAAAAAATTTTCAATGTATATAATAGAAATAAGATTTCTTAATCAATGGCCCATTTGGGGAAAATAATATTCATGAACCTAAACCACAAAACCCTTCTTCCAGGATCAATGTTTGTGTTTTAAAAGTCAAGAGATTGGCAGCAGTAGATATTGAATTCTAGACTACAGCCCCCAGCCAGGTATATTTCAAGCAGATGTTCTTTTTCCGAAATTGTCATGACAGTTGTTTTAACCCTGATTTGGAAGGACAGCTTAATCAGCTACAGAAAGAAGAGCCATCAGTGATTCTGGAGTAGTCTTGGACTTCTCCTGAATATCATTATCAGTAAACAAATTATTGCTTGTAAGGAACTGTTTCTCCAGCAGATCTTTACGGCAGGCTCCTAATAGATTGGAACCGGAAAATCAGAAAGTGTTCAGTCTTTAATTATTAAAATAAACCCCAGGATTTCTAACTTGTCCATATTTATTTTTTTTAGATCAACTTTATTCTGAACAATGTCCAGTGATACAGCGATAGTTTTGGAGCATTTTTCAAAGTTGAACAGTAACAGTATCAATTCTCTTTTGATACATGAGAATAAGGAAGATACAGGGAAATGGCAGAAATTAAAGGCAACATAGAAGTACATCAAGTTAAAGGCTGAAAAAATCCTGCAAGTTAAAAGATGTCAGGGAGAAGACAGCCAAGGCCGCTGTTCCTTAGCAGAAACTGCAAATTTAGATTCCCACATGCAGATCAATAGGGGGGATTCTTGTCTAAGGCTCTTACAATCTAGAAACTCATACAGTTTAGGACTTGTACCCCCACAGTACACAATCTGAACAGTATTGGATGTTGGACTTCATGTGATTCTATGATGTGAGGCTGACCACAGATTATATTTATAAAAATCAGTTTTCAGTCATTACCATCCATGAATCTCTTACACATGTTCTTAAGCTGCAAGAGATGTTTCCAAGCCTTGCCAACACTCTTCTCGGGTCACACCTTGGCCCCTGGACCTGGGAACCATACCATCATCAGTTCGGCCTCTTCATGCCAATGGCCCATGTTACTCCCAGATGTTGTCCTTGTTTCCCATGCTTGACCAGGTGATTGTATTATTGGGTATTGGCCAAAGCCTATTTTGGGCTTTACTGTTCTCCGAAGCAGCCTGAGTTCTGGCAAAAAGAATTGGGAGGCAATACACCATGTATATTCTATTTTTCAACTCTGTACCTAACTAGCCATGTAGCCTTGGGAAGACACTCTCTTTATCTCACATGGTCTCTCTCTTTTCTGCTGTACAATGGGGAAATTTGGCTTGAGAGATAAAGCTCAGGGAAAGAATTGCTTCCATGCACACATTCAGTCAGTTTTTGCTGAGTAAGATTTTAGATTTCTGTATATATATATAAAATTGTGTTTAGAAAGAGTTTGATCACCAAAAAAAGAATTTTCAAATGTCTGAACTCAAGGGTTGCCAAATTCCATTTTAAATTCAATAATTTATTTCTTTTTTCCATAATTTATTCTCATAATCAATCTTCATTTGAAAATTGAGGATCTAGTATCCTGCAAAATTGCTTGATTCAAATGTTAGTGATCAAGGTGGATTGCATGCAACTGTAGAACTAAGAATATATATTTTAGTATTCTGAATTTCTTTTCCTTTTTATCATGGGATAAATTGTACTACAGGCACTTAATATGATTCAATCAACACTTACTAAATGTCTGTTTTAGACTAACACCTTGTTTCTGGGGATGCAAAGGTGAGTTAGGCATTCTTTAACAGATCCAGCTGTTGAATGTTGGCAGGATAAAAAATGAATATAACTAACAGAAACCCTAGAGCAATGTTGACATAAGATGTAGATTGGTAACCCACTTAATAATGGGATATATTTTATTATTTTTATTTTTAAAGTTTTGATGAAAATTAAAACCCTAATAAGATTTACTATACTAATCTTGCTTGAGGAAAAATTTCCTTTCTTGGCTTTCTCAAACTTAGTAAAAGTCTTAAGTGTTTTATTCCACCTTGCAAAGCAAGAAGGTTCACGGCTGAGACCTGACCTGTAACTACTCACAAATTTTATGAAGAAGTTAGGGAGAAGTGTTGATAGTCACAGTGTTTTGTGGGCTGCTGCACTCTTCCCCTTTTGTTCCTCTTGAACTCAGCCTTGAACAACAAATTGTCCAATGTCTGGTGGCCCATTCTGGTAGTTATCACAGTTTCACTAAGCATCCTCCAAAGGAAGATGATCAGTTCCATAAAGTCCTGACACCCTGCTTCTTTTTCAGCCAAACTCCCAGAGACGGTATTATGCATGCACTGGTATAAAAGCCTGGCCTCTAGAGCCAAACTATTGTCCCAATTCTAGTTTTCCCCTTGTTTCCTAATGTGAGAAGTAGAGATAATAATAGTATGTAACTGATATGCTGTTTGAGGATATAACAGATGTAAAACAGAATGTTTTTGCACTTAAGAGGACTCTCTAAGCAGCAGCTACTATAATTATTATCATAATAAAAAAAATAAGGCATGACGTCTCTCTGGAAAATGTTTCATACCTGCCTTAGGAAACACACAGAAACAACTGTGGCGTTGTTTGGGTGAAAAGTGATCTTTCCAGGATGGAAACTAGCAAGAGCTTGGGAGTCAGCATGGCGAAGCATTGACCCCATTTCTACCACACTCCAGGCTCACCCGAGATCTGTACAATGCAGACTCGAGGCCCCACCTCTAACTCCCACAGTCAGAGTCTCTGGAGTGGGAGCCCAGGGGGTTTACACCCACAGCAGAGTCTTGTGCACACTCAGACACCTGGGGTCAAGGCACTGGCTCTGCCATTTACGTGATTCTAGCCTGTGACATTGAGCCTGTTACTTGATCTCTTCAAAACCTGTTTACTCACCTATAAAATGGGGCTAATTGCTCCAAACACATTGTGGAAATTACATGAGAAAATGCAGGGAAAATGGGCAGCTGGTCTGGCACAGAGGAAACATTTGCTACATAATGGGTACTAGCTTCTTCAAGCTTTAGCCCTCTTTTGAATTAAAATCATCATATAACTTCCCAGATGAGGTCAAGTTAAAGGAGTTCATCATCACCAAGCCATTATTATATGAAAGGCTAAAGGGACTTATCTAAGAAAAAGAAGATAAAAAATATGAACAGTAAAATGACAACAAGCTCATAACTATCAACAAATTAACCTAAAAGAAAAGAAAAACAATGAAAACAAAAACTAAGCAAACAACCAGAACAGGAACAGAATCAGGGAAATGGTCATCACATGGAGGAATTTCAGTGGGGAGGGGGAAGGGAGGAACAGCAGGGGAAAGGTACAGTGATGAGGAAGCATAATCAGTAGGCATAAAATAGACGGGGAGAGAGAAAAAATGGTGTAGGGAACAGGGGACTCAAAGAACTTACATGTACAACCCATGGACATGAACTGAAGGGCGGGGGAGGGCTGGAGGGTTGGGGGCCAGGGCGGAAGAGGGGTAAAGGAGGGGGGGGAATGGGAAACTGTAATAGCATAATCAAGAAAAAGTACTTTAAAAATAAAAATAAAAAATAAAATCATCATATAGTATGGGAAAAAAATTGGACAGTACTAATGTATGCATTGAGTTCCATAGAGGAGTGAATGTCCAAATAACTTTTTTCTCTTAACCATGAATCTTTACTATGGAAGGTGGGCTGGGGAGACACAAAGTTTTCTGTAATATATAAAGCACAGTTACTAGTGAGTGTGGCGAAGACTTTGATTGTGTTACAGCAAAAAAAATAAAAGTTTGCATACCACTGTCCTAGATAGATTTGTATGATTTTTGTTTGGATGCTCTTATCCAACTCCTCACTCTTAATTCGATTTTTGCTCTTTCGCTCTCAGGAACTTTGTACCTAATTAGAGTAACTCACTCATCCCAGATCCCTGGTTCATTTCTGTCTCCCTTTTCTCTAGTGTCTTTTCATCCTGATTAAGCAGTTTGATTTCATATTTACTCTAGACATTTAAACAATGTCACTCATTTTATATAAGATTGAGTGAAATAGATACATATGAAAGTTGTAAATTGTGTAGAAAATAAATTCATGTTCGCTACCTAGGGAGGCTAAAATGAGAGTAAGAAGAATGAAAACATTGATGGAAATAGACGTAGGCCAGAGCTCAGCAGTCAAAGAGAAATGGAACTTGTAAATCAACAATCAGGAAGAAATAAGTGCACCAGGATAAAAAACATTCGTTAACAGAGCACCAAGTACCAAATAAAAGGAAAGGCAATTACTAATCAGTCCAAGGTTTTCTTGTAACTATGACTGTACCTAAATATTGCCAAATATATAATGGAAAAATCCAGTTGATGATTTCTAATTACTCTCTTCTAAGTGATGCCAAAATGTATATTAACAAATAGCTGGATGATTGACTGAGTGTTTTGGTTTTCATCTGTATGTTTGGTGTCTTGTAGATAAATACTCAATCTAGATAGTATCATATTAGCAAATTGGAACGCAAAACAGAAACTCACTGAAGAAATGATGAAGGGTTTTTAATCTTTGTTTTACACATAAATACCATGGAGAAATTTACAAATCAAAGCAACCAATGGTGCTTTTCTGTACTGATAAATCTTTCTTGAACACTCAATACTTCTACTCCATTCTTATTTAAATTTTAATATTATAATGCAGTGATTTTCAACCTTTTTCATCTCATGGCACACATAAACTAGTTATTAAAATTCTGCAACACACCAAAAATATATTTTTTGCCTACCTGACCAAAAAAAAGATTTAATTTTGATCCATTCACACCAGACGGCTATTGTTGTTTTGATTATTGACCTGGCACACTGGTTGAAAATCATCGTTATAATGTATTTTTGTTAACCAAACTCCAAATGCAGACTGCATAATTACTCACTTGTATAGAGGCTTGCACACAAGTGTTCTGGACAAATGGGGTTTCTTTTTAGAAAAGCGTACATAGCAAAATATCTCTACAATTTATTGACAAGGACTATCTTCTCCCCCCAATAAGCAGTATTTATACACACATATAAATGTCTGAAGGACGGCTTGCCCTCCATGGATATCCAAGATGATTATGCAGATGTAATATTAGGGCTGGCATCTCTATATTTGAAGCAGTGAGGTTTTCTTTGGGGGAAAAAAGAAGTTCTGGTAAAGTAGTAAAATTCCTCTTTTATCCTTCCCTTCTGTTTATCTCTCTCCCTTTTCATCTCCTTTCTGCCAGCACAGCCTGCTACACACACAATATATAGAATGTCAAGTGTACATCGGTGGCCGTCACCAGTGGCGGATAGTGAGCTGCCCCATCAGCACTTCTCAATGCTTGGTGTCATGCACACATTTTGGGGGGTACGGGGATATTGGGAATCAGCACATGCATTTACATGTGAGCTTTCCCCCACCAATTGAACCAGATGCAATGAGAAATTTTATTTAGTGTATTTGAATGTTCTCAAAAAGAGATTTTTCTGGACACTTAACTGACATAGCAGCTTAAAACTAAGGAGAATTTGTATGCATTAAGCAACAATATGCAGAGTCAATTCCCAGTTCTCTGGGCCGATGGATGATGCAGACCATCCCAAACTGTAGCTGATCTAACAGCCGTTTGTGCCTGGCGGTGATGTGCCTTTGTGATTTAGTTTTGCCTGACGTTTTTCTTTTAGGGAAGGCAACAATGAAAATGGACTATTTCTTGAACACACAGGAATAGTGCATGTAAATACCAGCTTGAGGGAGGATAACTCAGAGTATATAATCTGGTCACTGTTAGAAGTCAGTCACTTAATCCTCGATGTAGGGAAGCTAGATAAGAAGCAGGTAGTTTTGGATATCTGTGTCATATCATGCATTTTATATTTGACACATAAGAAAATCCATAAGATAACCCTAGGTAATAGTAACCCATTTTGTAGTTAAGAAAATTGATCTTCAAAAGGTCAATTAATTTACTTCTCCAGTTTTTCAGATCTTATATTAATGAGGTGTTTTTTGGTTTTGTTTTTTTGGTTTCGGATTATTGTTATTCTTCACACTTACAGCTTATCTGCATGGCCTTGAGCTCTATGCCTTATCTTCTGTGTCTTTTCATCTTTCAAGTTTATAATTGTTCCAGAATAGGCTCTATGAAACCTCAAGCTCACAAAGAGCAGAGTTGAAAACCCTTGTACAAGGGCATTCTATTTCCCTAATAAAATATTTCTACCACTATTTATGAGATTTTTTAAAAGATTTAATTTTTAGAGAAGTTTTAGATTTACAAAAACACTGAGAGGGAGGAACAGAGGTACGCCTTCCATCCCTGGTCTACACACAGGCAGCGCCTCTCCCGTTATCAGCATCGTTCTCAAGAATGCTGTGTTTTTGTTTGTTTTTTTTTTTACCAAGGATGAAGTTACACATCATAATTGCCCCATGTCTGTAGTTTACCTTAGGTTTCACTATTGGTGGTGTGCATTCTTTTGGTTTGGAAAATGCATAATGACATCCATCCATCATGATAATATCTTACAGAGTATTTTCCTTAACCTAAAAATCCTCTGTGCTCTGCTTATTCATCTCTATACCCACCCCTTTACCCTCACACCAGCCAGCAGCCACTGATCTTTTCTGTCTCCATGGTTTTGCCTTTTCCAGAATGCTATATAATTGGGATCATACAGTACATGGCCTTTTCAGATTGGCTTCTTTCACTTAGTAATATGAATTTAAATTTCCTCCATGTCTTCTCCTGTTTGATGGTTTTGTTTTTGTTGTTTGCTGCTGAATAGCATTCTATTGTCTGAATATACCACAGTTTATCCATTTACCCACTAAAGGACAGTTTGGTTGGTTCCAAGCCCTGGCAATTATGAATAAAGCTTCTATGAACATCTTGTCCAGGTTTTTGTGTGGACATAAGTTTTCAACTCTTTGGGGTAAATACCAAGGAGCACCAACGAATGCTGGATCACATGGTACGACTATATTTAGTTTTTTAAGAAACTACCAAACCGTGCTTCAAAGTGGCCTGCGCCATTTTTCATTCCCAACAGCAATGAATGAGAATTCCTGTTGCTCCACACCATGGTCAGCATAGTGTTGTTAGTGCGCTGGATTTTGGCCACTCATAAAGGCATGTGGTATTAGCTCATTGTTGTTCTCACTCACATTTCTCAGCTACACTACTCTATAGGTACATTTATTCCCCTGATACACAAAGTAACACACAATTTCAATAGTTTTATTTTTACTCTGTGTGATTCTCCTGTAAAGGTTAATAATTATAACAATCATTAATAAAAATACTAACTAATCCTTACCAAGGACTGGCCATGCTCCAGAAACTCATCCTATGATTTACTCACTTTTTAATTCTCAGTTTGCATATGAGAATTTGAGGAACAAAAGGTTGTCTAAACTTACAGTTTGTATTTTAAACACTGACATATTCTTACTCAATTTATAAACTTTGTATTTTACAAAGGGAGTTTAACCTATTTATATTTCTTGCAATAGTAGGTTTCTTTGGTTTTATTTTTGTCATGCTGTTTTTGGTGATCTCTTTGTGTTACTTTTCTGGTATGCCTTTTCCTAAGTTAATTTTTTTGAGACATCTCTGGTTTGGTTTGATTATGTTTTCTTTAATATTTTCATCTTTATTTTGCTATTTTATAATTTGTAAAAGAGTTCTATCGAATTAAACTAGATTATCTTTTGATATTTAAAAATACATTTACACTCATGTTTTAAAATAAAGCGAATACTTATCCCCTTTAGCTCATCTCTCCACTCTTTTATCCACTTTTAATCTCTTCTAGATATAAACTGGGACTTTTTAAAACCAGAAATTACTTATTTTTAGAAGTCAAATATTGTATTAAGTATATATTTAACTTTCAAATTAAGTTTTAAACTATACATATGGTAATTATTTATACAATCTGTTTAATGACTGTCTTTTGCTTTCAATTCCAAAGCTTTTTTGTTTTCTGCAGCTCCCCTGCAGAGTAAGTTGAAGGGTACTTTCACATTATATTTTTAAGAAGAGGACACTGATATTTATTTTATAAATTCATGTATACCTGATAAAGTCTTTGCTGCTAAATATGCTCATTCAACTTATAGTTACCTCTTCCCTATCAACAGTCTCTCTGTATATAATCTGTTGATTTTTTTCACACACGTAGATTGAAGGTGAAGTTTGTGGCTAACCTGATTTAATTGCTGTTTTCACTGCATGAGTCCTTGGGTAATATTATCATTTCCTTGCAACCCCCAAATTTCAGTAGGAATACTGGGGACTTTCAATGTGCCTTCTGTTGTCTTCCATAGCTCAGGAAACTTCCAATATTATCCCATAATTACTGATATTTAGTTTATCTTTTCTTCTTCAGAAACATTATTTGTATATCGACTTTCCAGGCTATACCTGAAAAATTTGTCTCATCCTTTTTATTTATTTTTTGGATATTTTTCTCTGAATTTTGAGAAAGCTTTTCAAGTGTATCCTCCATATTACTGGGTCTATTTTTTGCATTGACAATTCTGCTTTTTATTGGCCCCAATGATTTTTATTTCTTCAATTAAATCATTAGTTTTAAAATAAATGTATATAATTTGTATATGAATTTATCAGTGTGTTATAGTTTATATACATATAATTTCTACAATTGTTAGCATTTTAAAAATTTTCCGGGCCCTAATTCATGTCAGTCTGCAGCTCGTTAGCTAGTTTCGTTCTCAGCTCAGCCCACTGACTCTGCAGACTGACTTTCACTGGTTTGTTGTTAGATAACTTACTGTAGTACAGAGGGGTTAAGAAAATGATACAAGTAAACTCAGTTAAATTAATGCAAGTGACAGAAGGAGCTATTTAGAATTAAATGTTACTGTGACAGCTAAGTCTTTACAAGACAACTGAAGAATCCTATGTATTCTGGCTAATGGTAAAATTAACTGAGGAGGAAGAGAAGAGAAAAATGGCATTAGAGGCTTTTAAAGAACTATACAAGAACATAAAACCAGAAAGTAAAAGCCTAGACCATGTCCTGGCAATAGAAATGGATGCAGATATGCCCAATATTTCATAAGGAGTCTAGAAAAACTCTGTAGAGCTGGAAACCTAAGTTAATCTGATGAGCAGGTAGAACTCAGAAATGAATGCAAATACGACATCATCTGTATCCTAGGTTGGCAGGACCTGATGGTATAGGGGTTGGATGAGAAATCCTGACACATTCTATTAAATCATCCCAAACACTCTTACTATGCTGCTCTGGCAATCCTAACATCAACATTCCAACCTCCTCACCCCATGGAAATCAGCCAGGCCCAGAATGGGATTCAGACATCAAGTTTGAATAGCAGCTTCTACCACAGCCGCTAGTCCAATGCTGGGTGATTTCTCAATTTGGAAAGTATCTATTCCAGCCCATTCCCCTTTCTGTGTTTATAACTCTTCTGTGTGGGAAACTGGACAAACCTGTAAAATAAACTTCAAGGTTTTTGCCTTTCTCCTCCTGTTTATTGCCACCTTTTGTGTTCCTTCTGGGGTAAACATTTTTGAATCTGAGCTAGGAGTTAAAGCAACGGGGACACGCGCATAGCCTCTAAAAGTCATTGGCTCTCCCCTTTCCCATCACATTCTTGTTCCTGTTCTACTCGTCTGAGAGGAGTGAGCAAAGAAATGAATCATTTCTTCAGAACTTTCACGGCTACAGTGCCCCCTTGTGCAACTCAATAAGGGCCAAAATGGCAGGGATCCAAGGGAAAGAAAAAAGGCTCAAATGGGATTATTTTAGGGGTTTTGTTTCCAAATATATAGAGGAGCCAAAACGCATTTTCACACAGCAGGGCTTTTTTTTTTTTTTTTCTTTCATTGCCTATGTAAAGGAAAAACACTTTGTTTTTGAAGAGGGGAAATCCACCTCTGAAATTATGGAACACTGACACAGCATCATTCATCTTGGCAAAAGTTGATTGAGCAGATGATGTAGATCCACTTAACTTGGACTCAATCAAAGGTTTTGCTATTTTCATTTCACAGGCCAGATGTAGCTCATCATCGGTTGGAATCAATTCCAGAAGAGGTGTTAGAGTCTGTTGGTCCAAGAGAAAGTCTGATCCAGGCACCAAAAAGAGCCATGAGGAAAACGGATACTATCTCCACTGATCTCCTAGCAATTTAATTAGTCCAACATTCAGTTCAGATTAAGCAAAGGGATAAAACCTACAAGTGACGCTATTTTACTTATATGTTATTAAATCCCCAGTCCTTGTGAAATCATCTCCCATGTCCTATTTCTGTGAATAAATACACTGCCATATCTGAATGGATAGAAAAATTGAATAATTTATAATACACACACTTGTGTTTCTGATACACAGAAAAAGCTAAAAACCAATTACATGCTGGGATGTGTTTAATTGGGCTACTTGAGTCATCTGTGTTGACTTAAATCTGACCACCAAATGCTTTACAATTTATCATAGCTCCTACAATTCAAATAAAAACAGATTATTAATTTATTGAATAGAATGAAAGCAGTGTTATCTGATTCAAATAAATTTAAAAAGAAGTTTGGGATCTTTATATTAATCTTAATATATATTTACAATAGAGAGTTCCCATTCCCATAAGATAATAGTAGGCACTCAAGTTTGAATTTCTTTATACATCCTTCATAAATCATGCAAATCAATAAGAAGAACAAATAAGGCCAACCAACTCATGCTTACAGCATAATTGGAAAATAGAAAGTACTGTAAACTTTAATTTCTATACATGAGTGGGGAAATAACACTCTCCTCCCAAAATTCTGAAATGTTCTAAGTAGCGTCTACTGGTCTTATGAATGGATTTTTGTCCCTCCAAAAGATGTTGAAGTTCTGACTTTTAGTGCCTATAAATGTGGTCTCATTTGGAAATAGTCTTTGTAGCTGATTATGATTTCATTACGTTGGACCTTAATCCAATGGGACAAGTATTCTTAGGAAATAAAGAAATTGGAAGAAGACAAGCACACAGGGAGAATACCAAGTGAAGACTGGAGTCGTGCTGCAGCAAGCCAGGAGCCTATCAGAAGCCAGGAGAGGGGCCTAGAGCAGATTGCTCCCTGTTGCCTTCAGTGGGAGCCTGGCCCTGTTGATACCGTGATCCTAGGTTTGTAGCCTCCAGACCAGTGAGATGATAGATTTCTGTGGAAGTCACTCTGTTTATGGTGCTTTGTTATGGCAATACTAGCAAACTAAGACAAATGGAAAATTAATTTTTGAAAGTATATGGGAGCAGAGGTGGTTGTACTTCCTGGGAAGAAGAGGACAACTTGGAAAGAAGGGGAATATTTTGGATATGTAGGTAATAAAGGGAAATAAGTAAAACTCAGAAGATATGGACCCTATGGAAATAAATGTGTATCACAACACCGGGAAACCCACAGGCCCACTCTGAAAGACGTCCCTTGTTAAAGAGAAAACCCTGTACTATAGCAACAACAGAGGACATTCTGGTACTGTGATATTAAGGAAGCTGCCTAAATTTGTCATTTATTATTGCTGGTGAAAAACACAACTTAAGTGAATGTAAAGTAACAGCCAAAATTCACATGAAGCTACTATAAAAAGTAATCAAAAAGTGAGACTCAATCTTTCAGCTTATGAAAATACTCCTCAATAATAAAAGCTATGAAGTTGGGGAAAACATAATGTTCTAAAACAAATGAAAAATTATTAAACAAAATGTTGTGACATAAAAAATCATAAACTGAAAACTCAGTCAACAAAAAAGGGAGATGGGAAATGAGAGTTTACTAAATGCTGGAAGGAAAATGAAAAAAAGTAAAAGAAAAATAATTTTAGAAATAAAGGTTAACTAGAGACCACCAAAGGTAGAATGAACTCACCAAAAGTATAACAAAAAACATCGTCACAAGAAAGAATCACAGCCAAGAGAATAAAAACAAAGTTAGAAAAAAGGTAAAAATGACAGGAAAGAAACTGACTAGATAAAAGAATAGGCAACAAAAAATCTCACATATGTGCCTTTGTATTGTGGGAGTCCCTGAGGAAAAAGAAAAAGAAAGTTAAATAAAACTGATACTTAAAACTATAATCCTAAAGATTTCTTATAATAAGAAGTTCTGAATACACACACATAGAAACTATTGACGTGACTTCTAAGTTTAGTATATTCTACCATGTACCAAAAAATTGCCCGCAGGTAACATCATACTCAATGGAGAAAAACTGAAAGCTTTCCCTCTAAGATCAGAACAAAACAAGGATTCCCTACTTTAGTTACTTCTTCTTTTTTTTTTTTTAGTTATTTCTATTCAAGGTAGTACTAGAAGTCCCAGTCAGGGTAATTAGCCAAGAAAGAGAAATGAAAGACATTCAAGTTGGAAAGGAAGAAGTAAAATGATCTCTGTTTGCTGATGTCATTATCTTATATGTAGAAAGTTCATAAGATTCTGCACACACACACACATGTTAGAATCAATAAATAGTAATGTTGTAGAATACACATTTAATACATAAAAAATAAGTTGAATTTCTATATCCTAACAGTGTACTCTCCAAAGAGAATAAAATACCTAAGAATAAACTTAGTTAAATTTAAGGTAAAAGATCTGTCTGAAAAACTACAAATCATTGATAAAAGAAATTAAAAAAAAAATGGAAAGACATCTTATGTTTTTGGGTTGGAAGTCTTAATATTGTTAAAATGTTCATACTGCCCGAAGCAATGTACAGATTCAAAATAATCTTTATCAAAATTCCAATGACATTCTTTGCAGAAATAGATAAAACCTTTCTAAAATTTGTGTGGAACTACAAAATACCCCAAAGAGCCAAGCAATCTTGAAAAAACAAAGCTGAAGGCATCCCGTTTCCTGATTTCAAAATATACAACAAAGCTATAATAGCTAAAACAGTCTGTTATGAGCATAAAAAGAGAAACATAGATTAGAATAAATAGAGAACCCAGAACAGAATGCAACAGGACAGAAAGCCCAGGAATAAACCCATGCAGATATATGGTCAACTGATCTTTAACAAGGGTGCCAGGAATGCACAATAGGGAAAAGACAGTTTATTCAAAAAACAGTGCTAGGAA
This sequence comes from Micronycteris hirsuta, assembly GCA_004026765.1. Classification (NCBI taxonomy): domain Eukaryota; kingdom Metazoa; phylum Chordata; class Mammalia; order Chiroptera; family Phyllostomidae; genus Micronycteris; species Micronycteris hirsuta. The sequence continues at coordinate 7,489 of PVJI01010722.1, read as the reverse complement.
AACTAAATATACACATACAAAAGAATGATACTAGATTCTTATCTTAAAACAAACAAAAATCAACCCAAAATGAATGAAAGACTTAAATGTAAGACCTGGAACTATAAAATTCCTAGAAGGAAACATAGGGGAAATTTTTTATGCCATTGGGCTTAGCAATGATTTTTAAAATATGACATCAAAAGCACAAGCAACAAAAGCAAAATTAGACAAGAGGTACTACAGTAAATTAAAAAGCTTCTGTACAGCAAAGAAAACAACAGGATACAAGGCCATGGAAAAAATGGGGAAATATTTGTAAGTTATTTACCTGATAAGTGATTAATATACAAAATATGCAAGAAATTCATACACCTCAATAGCAAATAATACTAATACTACTAATAATAATCTGGTTGAAAAATGGTCAAAGGACTTGAATAGACATTTCTCAAAAATAGACATAAAAAGGACCAACAGCTACGTAAGACATCTCTCAACACCACTAATTATCAGGGAATGCATTCAAAACCACGATGAAATATCACCTCACACCTGTTAATATTATAATATTAAAATTATCATTATAATTTATGATTATTATAATCATAATAATTTAAGGAGATGTTGGTGAGGATGCAGAATAACCAAAATCTTTGTATACTGCTGGTGAGAATGTAAAATGGTACAGCTATCATGGAAAACAGTATAATGCATCCTCAAATATTAAAAACAGAATTATTATATGATCCAGCAATTCTACTTTTGGGCATATATCCAAAAGAACTGAAAGCGGAATCTCAAAGCGATATTTGCATGCTCAGGTTCGTTGTGGCATTATTCATAATAGCCAAGAGGTGGAAACAACCTAATTGTCCACTGACAGATTAAAGGAGGAAGAAAACGTGCTCCAGACAGAGAGATATATGGATATGTGTACACACACAGACACACACACACAATGGGCTATTTTTAGCCTTAAAAAGGAAGGGAATTCTACCTTATGTGACAACATGGCAGCACTGGAGGACATTACGCTAAGGGAAGTAAGCCAGTGAAAAAAGAACAAATACTGCGTGATTCCACTTACACGAGGTATCTACAGCGGTTGCAATCTTAGAAACAGAGTAGAGTGATGGTCGCTCGGGACGGCGGGAGGGGAAAGGGAGCGTCGCTGTCAGTGACTGTAAAGTTGCAGTGAGGCAAGACGAACCAGCGCGGGAGAACGGCGGCACTACGTTGTGCCAACAGCTAAGGATACAGTGCTGTGCCCTTAAAAATCTGCTAAGATAGCAGGTTTCATTAGGTGTTCTTAACACAATTTTAAAAGACCTAAAAATCATGAGTAAGTCTTGAACAAATAAAAGTCAAGCCCTGCTCTTACTTATAAAGATTCAATATTGTAAAAATAACAATTATCCCTAAATTAATTTTAAAATCTTATGCAGTTGAAATAAAAATACCAACAGGATACTGTAAAGAAGTAAAGAGAGTATCATAATTCTAATTCTATATAGAAATAAACAGTATGTAAGAATAGCCAAGAAAACTCCAAAAACAACAATAAATGAGCAGGTAAATCAGACCTGGCAGATATTAAAATATATTTTAAAGCTATAGAAAGGAAAACAATTTGATACTGGTACATGAATAGATTTTTAATTAAATCATTTTTATTGTTATTCTGTTACAGTTTTCCTGTTTTCCCCCTTTGCCCTCTTCTGCCCATCCCGTCCCCTGCTCCCACAGGCTTTTCCCCTGCTGTTGTTCCTGTCCGTGGGTCATTCACACGTGTCCTTTGACTAGTCCCTTCCCCTTCTTTCCACCATTCTCCCCTCCCCCTGCCTTCTGGTCACTTTCAGTCTGTTCCTTATTTCCATGCCTGTGGTTCTATTTTGTTTGTTACTTTACTTTGTTCATTAGATCCTCTTATAGGTGAGATTGTATGGTATTTGTCTTTCATCAACTGGCTTATTTCACTTAGCATAATATTCTCCAGTTCATATGAATAGATTTTTAAAAATCAATAAACCAAAAGAGTCCAGAAACTGTATCATTATAGATGGAAACAATATTTCTCCATCATTACTAAATATCAGGAACACACTAATGCTCTGAGACATTATTTTTACCATGCTAAAGATCATTTAGAGTAGTAATTTAAAATGTAAGTTCTGGAACCAGTCTTTACATGTTCCAGTACTGGTCCCATTATTAGCCATGTATGTTCCCCTCAGTAAGACATGACAACAAAACACTCAACTCCAAGAGCTTTTGTAAGGATTGAATCAAATAATGCACTCAATACATGTTAGCTAGTATTAGTTAGCATGTGAAGAAACTGAAGCTAATAAAGGTTAAGGAAAAGTTATTTAATCTTCCCTAGGCTAATAGGACAATAAGTGGTAGAGACTGGACTGAGAATGGATCAGTCTAACTCCAGCCTTGGAATTACACTCCTTTCTTGAGAGCAATTACCCACAAACTTTTAAGTTACATTCTCTTAGCAGTAGGGGGAAAAGCGTGTTCCCCAGTATTTATTATGAAGTTTATCTGTAATACTCTGGTAATATATTGTGCACATTATAAATAACACAAAAATAGAAACCAAAGGAAGGCTATAAAAATAGAAACTCAAGTTACACTAAATTTTCTCTCACTTCAGATTATTCTTGCTGCCTTTATATGAGTGTATGTCTAATTCTAGTTTTATGCTTAGTCCTAGTGTAAAATATAATGTCTTGCCTATAACAGATGCTCAATAAACATTATGAATAAAAGAGTATGAGGTTTTACTCTACACTGTTATACTCTCTACTTACGGCTGTAACACACTGACATATTTGAATGCAAATGTGCTCAAAAGCAGCATCCTTGAATTGATTTTAATACATCCGCTAGCTTTCAGCTGCTAAAGGTCAGGCTTCAGTCATCTTCTTCAGAGCATTAGTTAAAAGATAGAGTTTGTTATATGGCCTGAACAGCTGGTATCCCAAAAGGGACATTAGCAAGAAGAAGACAGGTCTTCAAAGACATATATATCCCATTCAAAATTGTTTGCTTAATTCTCCTATCTGTAATCCTACAGAAAATAAATACTGTTGCTGTCTCTTTAAAAACCCTAGATCTGCTGGGGAATTTGGTGATTGTTTAATAATCACTGCTCTCAATTATTATTTTTTTCAATGAATGGAACAAACTGTAGTGTAGATCTTCAACTTGGAGGTGATTGCGTGTGGACTGGATGGAAGCGTGTGTTTTATTTCCTTCCCCACCAGATGAGAGGTATAAAAGCAGTCACCTGTCAACACACTCCAGCAATGAAATTCAGCAGCCTATTGTCCCAATCACTGCTCTCAATCACTCTAAACGGCCTCCAGAGGCCATCATTATTATAGGACATGTTCCTAAGAGTAGATAAATGGAACTCCACCTGCCAGCCTGCATAGGGAAAGATGGACACTCTTGGCCAAAAATATGAAAGGGCCTGGAGCTTTATTGACATTTACATCAAAAATAGTTAGCAATGAAAGCAGCTGTTGTGGCGTGCTTTCACCACGACGTGTTTGGAATATGCTGTGAATTGAAATACAGACCTCCTGACAAGCAATTTACCTTCTGTCAGTCTCCATGTGCTTGCAGCATTACTGGGTACTCGCTGTGATAGGCCACTTAAAGCTGCACATGTGTACAGTTTGGATGAAAGATTAACTACAATTTGAGACAGGAAGTAAGGAATTGTGGAGTGTCATTCATAATGGCCTACATTGTCATCTGCAGGGTGACACCATAGCAAGAAGGTGCCTCTGTTGTGACTGCCTTATGGAATCAGATGTCATTCATTTTAATGAAGATCTGACTACAATTCTAATAAGCAGAGTGCAAGACAGCTCAGGACTGGAAGCATTAATCTGCCTTGTTTGTTGACACTACGGTGATGACTAAAATGTCATTATGCAAGAAATTCTTTCACAAGTGATTCAATAGGGGCAATTGTAACACAATGTATAACAACCCAGAACAAAAGATGTGCCAGGAGTTAATTTCTATATTTATTCTTCTCAGTCAATTCAGTACATCGAAGGCTCCTTCCCTTGAAAAATTTCTACGAGATGAAATATTATGATGTCTCGTTAGTAAAGTACTGATTGCTTTGTCTAAGCAAGATCTAGAATTCCAGTGTATTCAATGCAAAATTCTGTAGTAAGTTTTGGTGGTACTTTCAGAAAACAACGTAGCATTTCTTATAAATAAGGGTCGATTAAATACATAGCATTACTTTCCCTGTAACTGTTGCCCTCCACCTTGCTACCTTCACTTCTAGAAACAATATTCAGTCACAGCTAAAGAGAAATAAATAACTGATGGCATTTTTTTTTCTCCCATGCCTAAGGAGTTCAACACGTTCAATCTGCTAAGCTGCTCAACAGTGTATGGTGAGTGGTGAACTGCCAAAGCTGATATTTCCATAGAAATCAAGTGACTTATAAGTCATTATTGACCCCATGAATCATTACTAGGACAGAGGGTTTCGTTTTCCTCACTAAGTGCTGAGAAGCTGCTCTCCCTCTCTTCCCTTTCACTAACAACTGACTTGGGGGTTCCTAAGGGTGTAGCTGTTGAGAAAATGATTCACGACTGATTTTTTTCATAACTCAGGTAGGGAGAAGGCAGTTAGTAAGTGATGTCTGAAATATCCAATGCATTTGCTCTTATGATCACACATGTATCCAAGATCCCTGCAGTTCATTGTCAATCCTTGAACCGTCTGATCTCTAACTCTGATTTTCACCTCTTTCACTATTAGAATCACAGGCCGTGTGTGACCAGCATGTCTACTGCTTCAGACCCCAGTGTGGTCTAAGGTCCTTGGTAAGCTTGGGAATCTAGGTGTTCAACCTCTTCATGCTAGCTAAACTGCTCTGGAAATCTAAAACTATCCACAAAAGTAAGGTTTTTTCTTTTGTTTTTAAACTCATTTTTTAAAAAAAAAAAGAAGGCAGATATTATTACTGATTTCTGATGCATGTTGAAAAATTTAATTAAGCTTACTTCAGAAGCATATTCATGTTCATAACAACTCCAAACACGTCCCTATGAGTATACATTTACACATGCATTTCAAAGGTCATAAATTCATGGAATCATTTGTTTTGATTGGCTGTTGGGCATTTGGCGGCTACCGCTGGCTCAGCACAGAAAACTTACGTGAGTCGAGTTCTAACCAGCCTGTGTGTATCAAAGCAGAGGATGGGCTGTGGGTGACTTTCACTTTCAGTGAAACTGCCTTAATTGAGTCTTTTGGTAGCTTCCAGCCAATAAATAGCTGAAGGAAATCACCAGCAGCTGCCTAGCTGCTGGCAAGCATAGGCTTTAAGGCAGCCACACAAATTAGCATGTTCCTGGAGCCCCTCCCAAAAAGCAAATGGGCAGCAAACATAAAAGTTTCTCTGAATGGCTTACTTCTGCCTTTCTGTTAACTCAGGTCCATTCCTCATTTCTATTCCTATTTCTGCTGTAACAATTGACTACAAATTTAGTGGCTTAAAACCATTTTAATTTATGACCTACAATTTTGCCAATCAGAGTACAAAATGAGACTTATTGGTCCAAAGTCAAGGTCTCACCAGAATTACATTCCTTCTGGACATTCTGGGGCAGAATTCATTCCCTGCCTTTTCTAGTTTCTAGAGGACACCTGCATACTTTGGCTTGTGGTCCCTTCCTCCATCCAGCAAAGCCAGCACTGGTCTCTAACCCTTCTGTCTCCCTCTTTCCCTTATAAGGACACCTGTGATTACATTGAATTTACCTGGACAACCTTTCTATCCAGGAAGCCTTAACTTAATCACATCTGCAAAGTTCCCTTTGCTGTGTAAGGCAATATAACCACAGGTTCTGAGGATTGAGATGAGGACATCTTTGAGGGGTCATTATTCTGCCTCCCACACCTACTTTATAGGAATGGTCTCTGTGTTCATTGCCCTTTTCTCCTTTACAAACTTCAGAGATAGTCACAGCTGGGAGGGCTATCACTCCCACAAGGTCAATGAGGAAACTGAGGTTCAGAAATGTTGGTGACTTGCCCAACTCCACAGTGCTTCAGGCAGAATTCTATGCCAGGAAGGAGTATATGACGCATCACTTTTCTTTCACACTCATTTTTGGACCCACGTGAACATATCACAAAGGCATACAGAGAGGATCTGGTTCCACATGATGACATCGAGCCCCAGCTCTGGTTCTTTCCATGCAGGCCTGTCACAGCTTGATCCTCTGCTTTCTTTGGACTCCAAAGCTGGGTGTAATAGAGATCAAATCTTCTGCATCCCTTTCTTAAACTTTCTGTCTGCTCTTCCTGTTAGGCCTGTCCTCCAAGAAGCGCCCATGCCCTTAAATAACCCTTCAGTTCAGATTAGTAAAAATATTTAAAACAAATATTATTTATGGACCACTGCATTGGGTTGAGCTTTCTAGTAGACAGGAGGTAAACAGTCACAACTGCAATTCCAATACTATAGTAGTGAGACTTGGATTTGAATCTCAATAAATTCATTATCCAGGTGACTTTGGCCAGATTACTTTGTGCTTCTCTAAACCATAATGCCCTTTTTGATGAAGGTATTAATGATTAATAACATAATTATGAATTATTAAAAACAATTGCATATAATAGTACCATGCTGGTGTGTGGAATATTTAACCTGTGTTTGTTCTTTCTCTTTCTCTCTTATAGCCTGCGACAAACAGAACAGCTGACGAATGAACCCTAATTAGGTATATTTACACATTAAAAAGAAAACAGAGGAAAATATTTTTGGCAATATCTAAAAATTTGAAATCTCAGGTAGCATGGCAAGTGCAGAGGCGTTTCAAAGGGAGCACCTTTCAGCTGTCTAATTTCATCACAAGGGTATAGACTCCAGATTGCCAGGAATTATCACTATTATAATAAATTACAGGGGACAGCACTTCACTTATATGATAAAAATGACTGGGTAATACAAATCCTTTACCAGGGGATCATGGGAAAATGAAAAAAATAGTAAACCAACAGTCCTTGTGTTATCTCCTTCATTCCACTCAAAACTCATTCTTTCATGACTTGCCCATGCATTAACTTATTTGATATTTTCTGAACATTTACTGTGTGCCACTTGTATGAACTTAGGAATGCCATGATTAATAAAACTAGGTTGTCCTCCAAGGTGGCAACGATAAGCAGTAATAAGTGATGAAAATGAATGTTATGATAAAAAGTATGCTAAATGGAAAGGCATCCATTCTAGCCATTAAGGTAAGGGAGTCAGGGATGTCTTCCTGGAAAGGGACAATTTAATATGAGAACTGAGTTATAAGTAGGAATTACCCAAGTAAGGAAGGAGAAAAGTGGGGGTATTCTAGGCAACAGCAGAGCCTGTGCAAAGACTTAAAGAAGAGAGCACATGACATGCTTTGGGGACCATAAATGTTCATGTGACTAGAGCAGTTTTTAAAATATCAGGGATTA
>PVJI01010721.1:0-53031 GCA_004026765.1 Micronycteris hirsuta | reverse complement strand
CTCTGACAGGCGCTCCTGGCAACTGCAAGCTCACAAATAAGTTTTTATAATGTTTAACTTGGGGAGGGGCCTTTCTGCGAATGCAACTGTTACTGGAGTTGTTAAGAATATTTCACGGGCTGTCACATTAGGAGACATGTCTGATAAATTATTTCAAAATATAAATTTTAGTGCCTCAAAAGCTGATGATTCTTGTGCAACAATTTTTCTTTTAAAAAAAACTTAAAATTTTTTAAAAGTTAATTTTATTTATTTTTAGAGAGAGGGGAAAGGAGGGAGAAAGAGGGAGAGAGAAATATCAATCAGTTGCTTTTCGTAGGTGCCCTGACCAGTGACCAAACCCGAAACCCAGGCATGTGCCCTGACCGGGAATCAAACCTGCGACCTTTCGTTTCACAGTACCACTGACCAACTAAATGAGCCGTGCTGGCCAGGGCTTTTCAAAAAAAATTTAACTCTCCATACAAATCAATTTCATATAAGTCTGAGTTTAATTTTGTATGTAAATGTACACCATGACACTTTAATGTTTCCGCTAACATTTTTGTGACTGGTGGTACGAGAAACTGAAAGGAATTCATGATTTGTATATAATTTTAATAATCTCTTTATGCATCTGATTGCTGTATCTTTGATTACAAGGAAAACTTATTTTTTAAATTGCCTCCCTCATTAATAATGAAACTTCATACAAAATAGAATTATTTTCTACAGAATTATTATTCTAGAGAATGTGATCTTTAAATTTAATTTTTATTTCAAAGCCTGTGACATTATTTGCTTTGCAATGGTGCAGCAGTTTTCAAAATCAGAGATGCTAGACGCTGAAGAATTCTCACTCTCTGAGATGCTCTTTTGCAACATCCACGTGGATGCTCTGGTTTGTGAATGATGTGCTCACAGTTCACGGTGAGCGCCGGCAGTCCCCGCCCAGACTCGGGCTGCAGCGCTTACATTTGTGGAGCTGCCACGCCACAGACTCTTCCGTGTGGGGTCGCTTCTCGCACCGCGGCCTTGATGGACTGCAGCCCATGTTCTGCTGCCGCCAGTCTGGCCACAGATCCTGGCCCGGCTGCCCCCTTGGCAACCCCACAGTGTCCCAGACTGCCCAGCCATGTGGGTGCACGCCAGGCGGCCAGGCCAACTGCTCAGCACCCATGCTACCCACTGCTCCTCGGTGCTTGCTGGCTGGGGCCTGCTTGCTGCCACCTGGTGTATCTTCTCTGCTTACACAGAGGCTTCATTGCCGAATTGGACTTCTCTTACAAAATACAAGTTCAAAGACGAAATATTAAGGATTTCAAGATGGCGAAGGCAGAGATGTAGACCCCGAGCGGAGTCTATTCTGAGAGCGGCGCCCTGCGGGGCTGCACGCGGGGCACATGCGCACGAGCTCAGCCTGGCCCAGAACACGATTCCCGTCCCCTCTCCACTTCCCTTGATCCTGCCGTGCGCCTCTTTTCCTCCTGCTTTTACTGTCCTCGTCGATTAGACAGCCACGTTTGGTTGCGGACTGTACTATTGTGCTATAATAAGAAATACATATGGGGTCTTCATCCTGCCCCAGTTCCTGGCACAGAGCTCTTCTTTGGAATGTCTGCCTGCTGGGGGTTAAGAGCAGCATCTTTTGTCATTTAGAACGAGGCCCTTTCATCTACACCTGAGTGTATTTTCACGAGATACTTTTGGAAAGCCCCTAAAACTGGGAGGGAGGAGGGCTGGTTGCCAGGAGAACCAGCCTTGTGATGAGAGAGTCTGAGCTTTCAGCCCTGACCTCTGGAGAGGAGAGAGGGGCTGGCGGTTGAGTTCAAGCACCAGTGGCCAGTGGTTCAGTCAATGATGCCTGTGTAACGAAGCCTTTATAAAGTCCTAACCGCAGGGGCTCATGGAGCCTCTAGGGTGAACACATGGAGGCCCTCGGAGGGGGGTGCACCCAGAGGCAGCCAGGAAGTTCGGCATCCCCTCTGCATACCTTGCCCAATGCATTTCTTCCATCCGGCTGTTTCTGAGCCAAATCCTTTAAAAATAAACAGGTAATAGTGAATGAAGCACTTTCCTAAGTTCTGTGACCCACTCTAGCAAATTATGGAGCCTGGGGAGGGGGCGTGGAAACCCCTGATCTGCAGGTCACTAAGGACTCAGGATTAGCCTCTGAAGTGAGGGCACTCTAGTGGGACTGAGCCCATACCCTGTGGGATCTGACCCTGACCCCGGGTAGACAGTGCCGGAGCAGAAGTGAACGGGAGGACACCCAGCGGGTATCAGAGAATTGGCTGGTGTAGGAAACAACCCTGGACATTTGGCGTCAAAAATGTCGGTGGTTTTTCTTTCAGGGCCAGAGCTCTGCTGAGCACTTTGTTAGAATTTTCTATTGTATTTCACTTCTTTCAAGACCTGTGATAGAGTCACTAAGCTGATCCTTTTCTACAGATGAGGAGCTGGGCCGGAGAGGCGTGGTACAGCCGGGGTCACACCGGGCAGGGCCTGAAGAACCACCGTGCCTCCACCTTCAAAACTCACGCTCTTAGCCACTCTGCTGCCTTTTGTTAAATTATCTTTATACACTCTTGGCAACTCACATATCCTTAAAGCCAGCTTTGTGCAAACACTCCCCGGCTCCACCTGTTTGGGGATCAGCAAAGACTTCAGCTCCGGCTACCCATCCATCCTCCTCGGTGCTGACCCGTCTCTGTCTTCCCAAGCCTGTCCCTCTTACAAGTCCTAGAAATGCTACTTCAGACATTCGAGATGACTCCGACAACACCAAAAGCCCTTTGTTTCACGCTTTTTCAAAAGTCTGCAGGCTTGTCAGAAGTGACATCCGCGGGGCGGTGGCATTGGTCGAGCCCTCGCTGTCAGCGTGGCAGACTCCCAGGCCCATCCTTGCTGAGAGTCCATCTGGCCTCACGGCTTTAAATATTCACTGTGCACTGACCCGTCCCAACTGTGCGTCCCAGCTGGGGTCGCTTGTGTATCCAACTGCCTTCACACTGAGATATCTAGTTGTCAACTCTGATTTAACACGTTCAAAGCTAAACCCCTCACGTCCCTCCCCCAAACTGCTCCTCCTCATCTCAGCAAATGGCAACCTCACCTTCCAATTGCTCAGGGTAAAGTCCTTGGAGCCACTGTGGCCAGTCTAGTCCAGGCCACTGTCATCATGCTCCCGGACCGCTGCAGGAGCTGCTCAAATGCTGTCCTGTTTCCACCCTGGCCCCCGCAGTCTGTGCTCGCCCCCAGCAGCCATGATGATAACTATCATCATGATAACTGCACCTGCCCGGGCCGGTATGGCTCAGCTGGTTGGGCATCAGTTGTCCTACAAACAGAAAAGTAACTGGTTCGATTCCCAGTCAGGGTACATGTCTGGGTTGTGGGTTTGATCCCCAGTCAGAGCACGTGCAAGGGGCAACGGATTGATGTTTCTTCCTCACGTCAATGTTTCTCTCCCTCCTTTCCCCCTCTACAGAATCAAGAAAATAAAAAAAATTATTAATAATTAGCCCTGGCTGGTGTGGCTCAGTGGATTGAGTGCCAGCCTGCAAACTGAAAGGTCGCCGGTTTGATTCCCAGTCAGGGCACATGCCTGGGTTGTGGGCCACGTCCCTGGTTGGGGGCATGGGAGAGGCAACAATGGATGGACTCACATCAATGTTTTCCTTCCTCTTTCTCCCTCCCTTCTCCTCTCTCTAAAAGTAAATAAATGAAATCTTTTTAAAAATTTAGTAATAGACCTGGCTAGTGTGGCTCAGTGGATTGAACACCAGCCTGTGAACCAAAGGGTCACCAGTCCAATTCCCAGTCAAGGCACATGCCTGGGTTGCAGGCCAGGTCCCCTGTAGGGATGCATGAGAGGCAACCACACACTGATGTTTCTACCCTCTTTCTCCTTCCCTTCCCCTCTCTCTAAAAATAAATAAATAAAATCTTAAAAAAAAAACATCAAGCATTCACCAGATCTTATTGACTCAGCTTCCTAAATATTTTTCAAAGCATCCACTTCCCGCCGTGGCCTCAGCCACTGCCTTGGTTCTGCCCTTCGATAACAGATGTCTAGACTGCATACAGTAATACAGCGAGTTTTCAGATTTGGATTTGTCAGTGTCCTTTCTGTCCTTACCCTACTCCATCAATCCCCAAGTCCTCCCAGCCCAGGTCCACACCAGCCCCTCCTCCAGTGCTCCTTTCTCTGTGACGCGGCCACAATCCCCCTGGCTGCCTGAGCCAGACACCTGAAGTCACAATCAGCTCCCCCCTCTCCCACTCCCCACCCACTGCTGGTCTTTCTCTTTTACCTATCTGGGTATTTCTGAAAACTGCCCACTTGCTTTCATCCTCATATCCTCATGGCCACAGCCCTAGGCCAGGCCATCACCCACCGTATCTGGGTATCTCAACAAACTCCCAGTACTGTTTTCTCTGCCCGCCGCCCAGCTCCAGGTCATCTGCCTAAAACTAGTAAGCATGATCACATGACTCTCCCACTTCACTGAATCTCTGCCCTTTCCTGTGCACTCACACGCTCCCTCATGTGTCATCCTCAGCTTCCGGCCACGCTCAACTTCTGCCACTGCCCACACTCGCCTTCCCCCACCCCCACTGGACACGCACACTCTGATCATGCTCTTCCCTTGGCTTAGGACGCCCTCTCTCCCTTTTCTGCCTGTCCAGTTCCTCCCCCTCCTTAGACCCAGCTTCAAGGTCACCTCCCCTGTGAAGTCTTCCCTGACCTCCTCCCCCACTTCCCCAACATTGAGTGATTGGGGGGGCTCACTCAGCAAGGTCACATTGGCTGAGGCAATAACAGGCCCAAAAGCAGTTTGGGGACCCAACGGTGAGGCCTTACTAAGCACCTTCTGTGTATCTGGATCTGTTCCCAGAATCCCAAGATCAAATCAAATGGCAGAAGCATCTGGCCGAGGGGCGGCAAACGGGTCTGGGAAAGAGAAAGAGAAGGGAAGAGAACCAACATGTCTGGAGCAGATTCTGTGTTCCTGTGCTTTAGCTTTGGAAATACTACTTCATCTAATCATCAGAGCGTCCCTGGGAGCTAGGGATTTGAAAAACAAAGGGACTGGTGTATTAGATTTACAAAACTAATAAAGTAGCATTTCAAAACGTGGAGGAAAGAAGGGATTACTCAATAAAAGACGTTAATACGAAATTGGCCATGTATACGGAAACAGTCAAGTTGGATCCTTTGCAGCACATTAGAACTCCAAATGGAGTAAACACACATCACTTAAGTGAATATTTATATGAATTTGGGGTCGGGAAGGTCTCTCTCTGCTTAACACAGAAAATAGAGACCATAGTGGAAAATACTGAGAGATCTATCTACATAAAAACAGAAATAGCTCAGTGGATTGAGTACAGGCTGGGAACCAGGGGGTCCCGGTTCGATTCCCAGTCAGGGCACATACCTGGGTTGTGGGCCAGGTCCCCAGTGAGGGCCATGTGAGAGGCAACCACACATTGATGTTTCTCTCCCTCTCTTTCTCCTTCCCTTCCCCTCTCTCTAAAAATAAATAAATAAATAAAATCTTAAAAACAAACCAAAACAGAAGTGTCTGGCCTGAGAACCAAGGGGCCACTGGCTCAACTCCCAGTCAGGGCACATGCCTGGGTTGCAGGTCAGGTCCCCAGTGAGGGGTGCGCAAGAGGCAACCACAGACTGATGTTTCTCTCCCACTCTTTCTCCCTCCCTTCCCCTCTTGCTAAATATAAATAAATAAAATCTTTTTAAAAAACCAGAAATGTGTAGCATGTCAAAAATAAATGAATAAAAGTAAAAAGAAAGTGGAAAACTGGAAACAGCACTTCCCACATGGGAGCAGACCAAAGAGAGGCTCCCGACCTAAACAGACAATTCACGGAGGAAGATAGTTCCGTTTTCCTACTAACTTGAAAAATACCAATTAAATCAAATCGAGGTACCATTTTTCATCTGCCAAATTATCAGGCATTCATTTTAATAAAATGGCACTGCCAGGGAAGCCACGGGAGAATGCACCTGTGAACTGCTGATGGCAGGAACTGCTGTTTCAGAGGTTGTAAACAGCTTTTGCATTCCAGAGCAGAAGAGGGACCCTGCGGAGAAGACCTTCTTTTTGTTCTAGATTATTCTGGAAGGACCACCGCTGGCAGTCAGGCAGGTGAAGGAAGATCCTCCTGTTGTTCTTGGGGAAGCCCAAAGCCAGCTGCTCTAGACTAAGAAGTTACGTGTTCCGTTCAGTGACATAAACAGGCTCTGTTAGTTAAAGAACTTTCTCCTCTGATCTGGATTTTGGACCGCTCTATGCAGGGAAATCATGTGCTCACACACACAAGCATGTGTGTGTTTGTGTGTTGGTTGCACCTTGTGCAAACGGGGGTGGCGGAGGGAGGAAGGCCACTGGAGGGAGGCTGCCCAGGTTTAGCAAAGAGCTGCAGGCAGTGGAGCCAGCCTGACCTTGGGGTACACGGCCACTCGTTGCGATGGTCTGGCCTGAGCAGGCTCCAGGAAGAGGGTCAGGGATCCCCCAAGAGAGGGAATATTTGCACAGTCAATGCTGCAGGAGCAGGAGCTGAAACAGGCTGTGGACAGGAGGCCCAGGTTCCTCCTCCTCTGGGGTGGGGGGCTTTCGAGGTCTGCACTTGGGTTATAGGGACCCAGTCAAGGGCATTCTCACTGAAGGAGGCCAGCCAATCCCTGCCCTGAGGCTAAAGGGGGCTAGGAAGTGAGTGGCCCGAGCGGCCCAGTAGAGAATCTCAGGCTGCGGACTCCAGTTTAAATCTACCCTCTGTTCTCCCCAAACCCGTGTGTGGCTTGCCTGGGCTGGTGGCAGTCGTGTTTCAGGGAATTCAGGGAGGGCGCTGAGCTCAGAGAAGCCCTCCTGGGAGTTGAAGCCTAGAGATGACACCAGATGGCAGGACGTGACTCATTTCTGGGGAGCAGGGCAGTTGTCCAGAGGAAGGGAGGTGGCTGAAGTGACGAGTGGCGGCCTGGTCAGAACAAGGAACGGGCAGCATTGCTTGGAAGGTGCCTGGTGAAGGCTTGGTCTCACAGGCTGACACACAGGCTGTTTTCATGTCAGATTTAAAGAGCGAGCAGAGTGGCCCAGCAGGTGGAGAGTTTGCGGACTCCTGGATACAGGCAGGAGGCAGGAAAACACACCCTTTTAGACACTGGGTAAGCAGAAATTGCAACTTCAAACTGGACAACAACCTGCCAACTGCTAACAAAACCCTTTAAAATGTGCATGTTCTATGACCCAATAAAAGCATCTCTAAGAGTAACCCTGGCTGCTGTGGCTCAGTGGGTTGAGTGCTGGCCTGCAAACCAAAGGGTCACTGGTTCAAAGCCCAGTCAGGGCACATGCCTGGGTTGAGGGCCAGGTCCCCAGTAGGGGGCGCACAAGAGGCAACCACACATTGATGCTTCTCTCCCTCTCTTTCTCCCTCCCTTCCCCTCTCTCTAAAAATAAATAAAATCCTTTTAAAAAAAAAGCATTTCTAAGAGTATATCCTAAGGTCAAAGAAAGGTTACTGTATAGCAAGGATCTGTGAACCTGGATGGGGAACAAACGCATTACAATGCATCTCTCTTTTCAGGGACCACTACGTGAAACTAGCACTGCCTTCACTTACCACGTGCAGAAAGAGCAATACCTGCGGCGTGGCGGAGACCGGGAGCCCTCATTGCCACTTCAAGTTCTGTCCTACTGACCCCACTACAACACCTTGCTATTAAATGCATGAATAAAAAACACATCTGTAACTATAGCCCTTTTCTTGTTTGTTCCAAAATAGACTTCGTTTTTTAGAGCTGTTTTAGGTTTGTATAAAAATTGAGCAGGAAAAAACAAAACAAACAAACAGTTCCTGTCTCCCTGTCCCCAGCGCTTACCCTATTTATTAACAGGCTGCGTTATTAGTGGGACACATTCATTCCCATTGATAAGTCAATAATGATACATTATTGTTAACCGAAGTCCAGAGTTCACATCAGAGTTCACTCTTTATGTCTCCAGTTCGTTGGGCTTTGACAAACGGCGTGTTTACACTGTCCTGAAAATGCCCTGCGCTTCCCCTACTCCTCCCTTCCCGTCTCCCTGGGCCCCTGGAGCCGCTGATTTTTCACTGTCTCTACTTCTGCCCTTTGAGGAAGGTCATATAGTTGAAATCACACAGCCTTAGCCTATTCAGGTGGTTTTCTTTCATCAGGTCGTATGCATTTAAGGTTCCTCCATGTCTTTTCCCGGCTGGATCACTCATTTCTTCTTATCTCTGACGATATTCCGTTGTCTAGATGTACCACACCTGTTTATCCATTCACCTGCTAAAGGACATCTAGGTGGCTTCAGTTTTGGCAATGATAAACACAGCTGCTATACACATCTCTGTGCAAGTTTTTGTGTGGGCGTAACTTTCAGCTCATTCAGATAAATGCTCAGGAACACGATGGCTGGGTTATATGGTCAGACTATGTTTAGTTTTTTAAAAAACCAGCCAACTGTCTTCCAACTTGGCTGTACTATTTGGCATTTCCACTAGCAATGAAGGAAAATTCCTGTTGCTCCACATCCTTGTCAGCATTTGATAGTGTCAGTGTTTGGGATTTAGCCATTCTGATAGGTGTGTAGTGACTCCCGTTTTCATTAAATTGGGAATTCCCTAAGGACTAGGGTGCTGAGCATCTTTTCATATGCTTATGTGCCATTTCTGCTCCAGGTTTAACTACAAGCCTTCTCTTGGCAGATACTCTCCCCAATGGTATCAGTCAGCTGTGTGGCATGCTATTCCAAACTCGGTAGCTTTAAAACAATGATCACGCATGTGGGGGTGTTGTGGGGTTCAGCTGGCTGTGCCTGGGTGGGGCTGCTCTGCTCCTCCTTTGGACCACTGCGGCCCAATTTAAATACATATTTTGATAAATGCGCTTCACTATCATTGGGTTCTTTGGTAAACTCATGTATGTTACTTTATGCATTTCGCCCCATCCCAGCACTTGTCACGCTGCTCTGCCACGGCCCTGTTCCTCGTGTGTGTGTCCCTGGACTGTGTGCTCCCTGAGGGCAGGGACTGTGTTTCTGTTTCTGTTTTCCATTTGTTACAACGAAGAATGTCAAACGGGTACGTAACGGGAGAGAAGAGCACCATGAAAGCCCACACACCTGCCATCCCAGATCACACGGGCTCTGTCCTGTTTGGAGCGCTCTCTCTCCCCCTTTTGATTTCTTTCTTTGCTAAACTATGGGAGAGCAAGTTGTTTCCCCTCTACATTGCATTGCGCTGCTCCAAGAAATGCAGTCAGCAGTGTGTGAAGCCATGAGGCACCGTCTGTGGCAGAGCTGTTTACTGCGGCCCCAACCGGGAACCAGCGTGTTAGCTAACGTCTCAAAGCGAGGGTGTAACCAGCCAGAGGAGGTGCCCATTCAGACGAACAGCGCGAAGACCACACAGTCACGTGGTCAAGCGCTTGGGACCAAGAAAAATCCAGAAAGGCAAAGAGCCGGGTCCAGGGTGCTGTCCGCACACTCATTTGGCACTCAAGCCGAAAGACCTGCCTGGGTTCCTGGAGAGAACGGAGGAGGCCAAAAAGG
Source organism: Micronycteris hirsuta (assembly GCA_004026765.1). Lineage (NCBI taxonomy): Eukaryota > Metazoa > Chordata > Mammalia > Chiroptera > Phyllostomidae > Micronycteris > Micronycteris hirsuta. The sequence goes on along the minus strand of PVJI01010721.1, from coordinate 43,447 downwards.
AAGGTGAGGATGAGGATGGTGAGATGATGGGCAAATGTGTTCCTCTCCCTTCAGAATATTCTTCAGTGGGCTCGACGTCATCTTTCCAAGCTGATATCTCTCAACCCGAGTCGCTGCAGCGGCTGGCTGCGAGGCCGCACACATGACAGATGGAACCTGCGGGCTCTATGGGGGAGCCCCAGGCGCACAGAAAGCGGGCTGCAGACCCTCTGACAAGGGGCGGGCCTACTGCGGGCCCCCCCCACCCCACCCCCCGCTCAGATCCCGGAAGGAGGCCAAGGGGCTACATGGCTGTTCTTTCTCCCTCTGGGGTCTGGGGTTTCGGAAGTTCGCTGTGCGGTGGCAGGGAGTTATCTGATAGTCCAGGGCACGTGTGCAGTTCACAGCACCTCGGGCCCTCGCCTCCCCAGGCGGCCAACCCCCCTGGGCGCCTGTGATAGGCCCTGGAGCTCACTCAGGCTGTTTAAATGGTTTTCAGGGTCAATAGTTGTGGTATCTTTGTTCCTCTGGCAGAAGCCCATCTTGGATTGATTGCAAACTGGTGTGACCCATGGGCTCGTCCTGGGAAAAACAGGGTCCACTTTGCAGCTCATTTCCCAGGCACATTGTCCCCAGAGGAGAAGGGGCCTGTCCACTGCAGTTCCTTTGCAGGGCACTGGAGCTCAGTGCCCTGCAAACAGGAGGTGCCAACTTAATGCTTGTTCTTCCCAAGTGCCCTGCTGAGCCCCAGTGTCTTCTTGCTACCTTGAAAATGAGACCTGAGAACCTTTGGAAGGAAGACCCGTCATAGTGTACTGTTTGGGGAGTCGGGCATGGAAAGAGGGGTGGGGGGGCCTGGAAGCCCCAAACTGTAGTCCCACCTCCCCTCTAATTTACTTGGGGACCTTGGGACTGCTTGTCCCTCAGGTGCCTTGTCCCCCAGGTTCCTCATCCACCAATGTGTCCACTCACCTGTGCCTGAACCAATTTGATGCCGCACATTTGCTGAGTGGCTTCCCTGGCCCGTGAGGAGGACCAGAGCTGATGGCCACAGTCCCTGCCCTCGGGGAAGGCACTGCAAACAACAACCGTGTTTTCTTTACCTTTATTTATTTATTTATTTTTAGAGAGCGGGGAAAGGAAGGAGACATCAATGTGTGGCTGCCTCTTGTGTGCCCCTCACTGGGGACCCAGCCCACAACCCAGGCATGTGCCCTGACTGGGAATTGAACTGGCAACCCTTTGGTTCGCAGGCCAGCGCTCAGTCCACTGAGCTACACCAGCCAGGGCAATAACTGTGTTTTTAAATGATCAAAATGACTGCAGGCATAGGCATCAAGAGAAAGTTCTGGGGCCCGGCTGGTGTAGCTCAGTGGATTGAGCGCAGGCTGGGAACCAGAGTGTTCCGGTTCGATTCCCAGTAGGGGCACATGCCTGGGTTGTGGGCCAGGTCCCCAGTGAGGGCCATGTGAGAGGCAACCATACATTGTTCTTTCTCCCTCCCTTCTCCTCTCTTTGAAAATAAATAAATAAATTCTTTTAAAAAAAAAAGAGAGAGAGAAAGTTCTGGGAAGGGATTATATTTTCTAAGAGCCTTGAAGACGGAGTAGAAATTTACCAGGTGGTCACGTGTGGGAGCAGCAGGTGCAAAGCCAGAGGCAGGTTGCCAGGAAAGGCCTCGGAGCCTTCGCCTAAGGGGGTTTTTACCTACAACACAGGAAACACTTCCGACACCAAACGTGCAGGTTTCCCACAGCAAGCCATTCTCCAGTTCTCTGCAGACACCAACTGGGTGTCCTGTAATTTAAACCGTTTTCACACTGACAGTTGGGGGTGGAAATCAGGCCCTTCCATGGGACGGCAAGGAAAGCATTCCAGGGACCCCTGTGGGAGGCGTGGTCTTGTGGTAAGGTTTACTCAGGTGGAAAGACGCCCCTGTGTCCCCTCTCCGTCCATCCTGCCATGGAAAAAGTCCAACCATGTCTTCAGCAAGGCCAAAAAAAAAAGGCCAGTGGCCAGAGTTCCTGTTTCATATTAAAGCTCAGTCCGTTGGAGCCCAGGCCATCTGCTGCAGGCCCCGGGTGAGAGTGCGCAGAACCAGCGGGGTGAGTGTGGGTCACAGAGCGGGAGGGAGGGAAGGAGGGGGCTGCTTTGTTCCTTTGGCCCCCTGGGGTTCTAATCAGGAGCTTTTTTGAAACAACCAAACAACTTCCCAAGCTTTCTCTGCCTTTTGGTGCTTCTATCCCCTAATTAGAGGGGACTGGCCTCTCAGGTCAAGTACCTCCCCCTGCGCCGTTTTGACTTCTACTGCACGTGTGCTTACCTCCCCCTGCTCCCCACTACCCCCATCCCCACGATCTGGTCCCTGAGGGCGGACAGTGCTCCTGGGGATATTTCCTGTACTCCTAGGATTCATTCTCCTCGGTGGCAGTCCCCTGGAGTGTGAGAATGAGTCGGTACATGCTAAAGTTTCTTGGCTAAGCAAGCGGACTTCTGCCCCCCAATTTATTAAGCTCAATATCCAATTCCCTTTGTTGCCTCCCTTATTAATAATTAGCTAACTAGCTACAGTAACATAAGTACCCAGGGTTAGTGCAGACCCCACAGGTTAAGGGCGGATGCCTGCCTCTTCAGACACCAGTTGCAAGTAGTGGATGCCCAGGTTACCACACTGTTCAATTTGGCTATAAATCAGGAGTTCCCATGACCCCCTCCTCAGAGTCCACACTATGCTATAACAGCTCACAGAACTCAGGGAGACACTTTACTTATTATTGCCAGTTTATTACAAAGGACACAAACAAACAACCAGATGGAGAGGTAATAGGATACTATCCCGCAGGGTCCACAGAGTGCAGGAGCTTCTGTCCCCACAGAGCGGGTTGCGCCGCCCCTCCCCCATCCCTGGCATGTGGATGCGTTCAACAATGTGGAAACTCTACACCCCTTCATTGGGTTTTCATGGAGGTTCCATTCCATGAGCACGATCGATTAAACCACTGGCCACCAATGATTAACTGCTTCCCAGTTCCTCTCTTTTCCCCAGTGGTGGGAACGGGGAGTGGAAAGTTCTAATCACATGGTTGGCTCCTCCTGCAAACAGCCCCTCCCCCACAACCTGAAGTCCCGCAGGGGCTTCCATCCACCAGTCATCTCATTAATAGACACCGAAGGGTGGTGAAAGGTGGTTGCTGCGAACCACGAACCACGACTCGAGTCGATCCCAGTCCAACTGCCTCCCCTTCACCCTTCTAAATCATCAGCTCTTCTCTATCAAGCTTTTCCTTCAGCATTTAAACAGGCTGAAGTTTCTCCCAGCCTTAAAGAAAAGGCTTTTCCGTTCCTCAGCCGCACGTTCCCTTCTTCTCCTCTTCCCTTGCACCTGGGCGGGGGGTCCTGCCTGTTCTCCAGGTCTCCGTGCCTCCATTTCCCAGCCATTCCCAACTCACTGCATCTGGATTTTGATCCTACCATTCTGCCTGAATTGCTTGGGCAATTAGCTACAGGCAGCCACGTCTAATGGACTTTCTTCAGTTATCTTCTTTAAAAAAAAAAAAAAGATTTTATTTATTTATTTTGAGAGAGAGGGGAAAGGAGGGAGAAAGAGAAGGAAAGAAACATCAATGTGCAATTGCCTCTCGTACACCCGCTACTGGGGACCAGACCTGCAACCCAGGCATGTGCCCTGACTGGGAATCAAACTGGCAACCCTTTGGTTCGTAGGCCGCCACTCAATCCACTGAGCCACACCAGCCAGGGAGTTATCTTCTAACTGGACCTCTTGAAAGCATCTCACACTGTTGCCTACACCCTCCTTAGACACTCCTCACCTTGGGTTCTGTGCTGCCTCCGCTCCACCTGCCTTTACAGCTGCTCGTTCTCTGTCACCTTTTCCAGTTTAGCCTCCGCTGGGAGCTCTAGTCCCCACCTAAGGACTGACTGGACTTCTTTTCTTGCAAGTCTCAACAGTCCGAAGTCAAACCCAACATGTCTGAACTGAACTCACAGTCATTCTCTTCTCCCTTCCTCCGAATTTACCTTTTCTGCCAAAAATCTGAAAGATTCTTTTATATATCTCTTCCCAACACCACCTACAACCAATCCTTGCTCAAGCCTTGTCGATTTCGTCTTCTAAATAAAGCCCATTCACTGTCATCGGCCGCCTCAAACCACTATCATCTCTCCCACAGAACTAGTACAACAGTCCCCAAATTATTGGTCTTCCTGTCCCTACTCCAATGCCCCTAAAAATCTTCTCTGTACACAGGAGTCAAAGGGATATTTCTACCAATGGGACCATGTCAATTGCTTGCTCAACTTCCGTTTGTCTTCAAATAGTCCAACTCCTGCCTGGAACCCACAAGGTCAGTGCCTGCCCTTGATCCCCTTCATCTCACTCCCCCTCCATCTCTGTTCCAGCCACAATGGCCTTCTGTAACACGCCTGCTTCTAGAACCGACACACTCCCGTTCCTCAGCTGTCCCCTCCACCTGGCCTGGCCTTTCCTTCCCTGTTGCCAGTGTACACCACACTCCCACGCCACATCCATAAACTTCTCCTCCTAACATCTGGCACCACTTGAAAGACTTACGTAGGGAAATGTCCTCTCCAATTAAAATTCAGCTTTTAAAAGTCAGCTTTTTGAAGGCCTGTCTTGCTTGCCGCTTCACTCCTAAAGGGCCAGACAAGTCACCCAATGACTACTTACTGAGTGAATCCTGGGGAAAGTGTGCAAATAGAGATGGGCGGGGCGCAATCACATCAGGAAGTCTGTAGGTATCGCCCAGGTGGAAGAGCGCGCCTGCGCGCACACGCTCCGCTGCGGCCCAGTCCCCCTTCGGCCGCGGCGGGGCGCTGGGCGAACGCTCTTGGGCAGCGCGATCCTCCGGGCGGGCCGCAGGCCGCTCTAGCCGCCCTTCTTCTCGCCTGCTCCGGCGGGAGGCGGGAGCGCCCGCAGGGTCCCTCCAAGATGGCGGCGCAGAGGAGGAGCCTGCTGCAGAGTGTGAGGAACCGACCCGCTCCCCGGGCCGGGGGTTGGGAGCCTAGGGGTGGGGTGGGGGGCTGTCTGGTGCAGGTGCGGCTCCCTGGTCGCTTTGGGCCGCCTACCTCTCCCTGGCAGGGTGCGCCCGCCGCCCTCCCCTGTCCCGGGCCGGCTCCCCGCCCATTCCCCAGGACTGGGGCGCGTGCGCGCTGCCGGCCGGGCCGTCAGGGGCTCGGATTCCCGGTCCCAGACTGCCCGAGCGTCCGGGGCACGTCGGGGGTGAAAGAGTTCTGGAGCCGGAAGGGCGTGTGGCGCCGGCAGCGGAGAGCGCAGGGGTGGTGAGCCCGACGTGGGACGATGATAATCATAGCAGCATTTGTGCGCCGCTTACTCCATCCCAGGCTTTGTGCCGATTGCCTTCCATTTGTAACTTTAATTTTCCTAACAGCCCCATGGGATGGGTACTGTGGTTATTCTTGTTTTACACACGAGGAAACTGGGGCACAGAGAAGCATCATTTGCCCAAGACCACACAGCTGGTGAGGGGCAGAGGCAGAGTTAAAAGCAGGCAGTTCATTGCTTTTAACCTCCGACCTCCACCGAGAAACGACTGGCTTCGGGCAGCCTGGGTTCCGGCCCTGGCTGTCACTCACTGGGCCTCAGTTTCCCTATCTCTAAGGTGAGAGCAGGCCGTGTGACATTGTCTTGAGACGCATCCCCCCCCTCAGTCTGGACCCTCACTGGTTTGTACTGGCGTGTTCCAGCCCCTGCGTGCTCGGGACACTTGCGTATGTAGAGGCACACACCTGTCGGCACCAGCCAGGTCAGGCTGCGGGTCCCTTGGGTCCTCTGCAGGCATGGCAGTCTGTTGTAACTGCCTGTGGACTTGTCTGCCTCCCGTTCTGGAAAGTGAACTCTTTGAAGACAAGAGACTTGTCATTTACAATGAACTGTGCCACCAGCACCTGCCACCACTAGGTGACAGGCATTCAATAAATATTTGTAAAATAATGAGCAAAGCATTTGTAGCCAGGTCCAGCGCTCATCATTGGCCTTCCTGCCCTTGAGGGTCGTGAAGCAGCAGAATTGGGGTGCAGGGGATGAGTTCCACGGCTGCATGTTAATGGCAGACTTTGTGTAGACTCTGAAATCACTCTTCCGGGACAGCCACTCCCAGTTTGGTGGGGGAGTGCGTACATCTCTTCCTCCACACACTTTTGCCCCACCCCCTTTTATTCACCCTGCTTGGCATTGGAGTTAGGTGGACCTGGCCCTCTGCTTTGTAAGCTCCCAGAGGGCAGGCCCTTGTGTGAAAGTCCCTGTTCTGATAAACATTCCAGAAACACTAGCTGGGTGGCAGCAAATGCTGAAAGTGATAACCGCCGCAGGCTGACTTGGCCTGCGGAGGAGACTGGCTGCCAGCTTCCCTCCTCTCTAGGCATGCAGAAGCCCAGGGGACTCGGGTTGGACAGCAGGTGAGCTTCACTAGCTCCAGAATGTGCTCCTGGGTGGTGGCACATTCTTTGAAAAATAGGATAGTTAGCTATAAGCACATAGCAGGAAATGAAAGGCAAAGGGATGCCAGGCACGTCTGCAGCAGGCCCCTCCCACCCTAGTGAGGAGGGAGGCATTTCTGCTCACAGGGTGGTGTGTGGGGCTTGCTGTCCTGCCCTCCGCTGTCCTGAGTCTGGGGAGAGCAGCTCCAACACCATCGTTCAGCTATGACTGTGAGGGCTGCTGGCGCGGGCCTGGCGATACGAAGCTGAATGAGGCATTTGCCCACCCCCGCTGCATTGCAGACCAGCTTGAGAGAAGGAGCCGCATAGCACTTGCACAGCGTGGAAGGCACCCTGGGGTCAGTGTGTTGAGGGGCTGCGGATGGCTTGGTTGGACCCGGCCAGTGGAGGCTGGCAGGAAGAACTGGCGAATCCCCAACATGGTGCTGGGGCCAGGTGACAGAGCCCTGAGTGGAATGACATCCCAAGGACTTTTCCCTTTCGTCCCCAGGCAGTGTGGTGCCTTCAAAGGTCTTTAGAATAAAAGAAGGGCTTTTGGATAGCTGGATGTGTTCAAAAGAACCTAGGCCCTTTGCCACCTGATAAAACAGAGTATGAATCTTGTATGGCCTTGGGCAAGTCACTTAACATTCCTGAACCTTGGCTTCCCAAACCGAGAGGACTTCCAGAAGTGTCGTTGGTGTTCAGTGAGCGAACATGCTACCCGCCGAGCCTGGCAGGTCACACCATAGCCGTGAAGTTCCACCTTGAGTTCTGCTGTGAGGGCGTGCCTGGGGCTCGTTCCCTCCAATGTCACTGAGCACCCAGTAAGTGCCAGGCACCGTGTAGATGCGGGGGACACGGCCTTCATGAAGCTTATGTTCTAGTCTAGGAAAGGAGACAGGAAACAGTGAACAAATACATATTATGTATACGATGTAATAATATCTATGATGTAACATCAGGTGGTGCTGTGAGGAACAGTCTGGATTCACACACAAAGGATAGTGGAGGGGCCGCTTTAGACCAAGTGGTAGAGAAAGACCTCTCAATGAGATGAGCCCTGGGCAAGCAGCTCAGCTGGTTAGAGCATCGTCCCTCTATGCCAGGGCTGTGGGTTCAGTCCCCAGTCAGGGCACGTGCAGGAGGCAACCAAGGAAAGCATAAGTAAGTGGAAGAACCAAGTGGTGTTTCTCTCTCCCTGTAAAACCAATCAATAAATTTAAAGAATAGTTGATGAAATGAGGTGGGGGATATGGGAGGGAGTATTCCTTCCTGAGGGAACGGATGCAAAGGCCTGCCTGTTTGGGGAGCGTCGAGGAGGCCACCGTGCCTGGAATGAGTGCATTGGGGAACAGGAGTAGCCAAGGCCCAAGCGAGCCTGTGAATCTGTGCGGACTTTGGACTCGGTTCTAAGTGTGGCGCGACACTCGTCTGGCTTTGAGTAGGGGCGTGATGTGCTCTTGTTTGTGACTAGAGAAGCCTGGGTGGGACCTGCGAGGGCGACCCAGCTGTCCAGACGTGAGGTTCCAGGGGCTTGGCCGGAGTGGTGGCACAGGAGTCGTGAGAAGGACTGGGCTCTGGCTGTATTTTGGAGAAAGAGCTGATAGGATTCGCTGGCAGATCGGATGTGGGGGGCATGACTGAGGAAGGAGGGTCGAGAAAGACTACAAGGTTTCCGTTGGAGCAACAACAGGGCCCTCTGCTGAGGTGGGGAATCCAGGAGCGCGTTGCAGGCAGGGAGAATCAAGAGTTTGATTTTGAACCATGGGGTCCCGGTTCGATTCCCAGTCAGGGCACATGCCTGGGTTGCAGGCCAGGTCCCCTGTGAGGGCCGTGTGAGAGGCAAACATACATTGCTGTTTCTCTCCCTCTCTTTCTCCCTCCCTTTCCCTCTCTCTAAAAATAAATAAGTAAAATATTAAAAAAAAAAAGAGTTTGATTTTCCCTATACTATTTATTTACTAAGTTATTTTAAAAATCAACTTGAAATCAAATATTTCTTAACTTAGACATATCCTGGGCAATTATATCTGTACAATCACAGGTGCTAGCTATATAGTTTTCTAATGTACGTGAAAATAGTCATACACCCATTAAAATAAAGCCATCCATCAGGCCGTCGCCCCCCTGTCCCTCAGCTGGCAGAATGTGGCCCAGCTGCTCCAGCACACAGTGAGGGCTCCATGTTATCATTTCAGAGTGTGCTGGGACGGTATTTGTGATGGAAACATAGGGACCTTTGATGAGAGCCCTGGGGAGAGAGGTGGGAGCTCCAGTGTGGAGCCGGTCCCAGAGAAGGCGGGAAGGAGAAGGGGGTCATTCAGGAAGACAGCGATGGCAGCAGGCATCGGGCGTCTTAAGCATTTTGGAGAGAGAACTGCGGCCCCCACCCTGAGCCTTCTTCCCGGGGGCATTGCATTATCCTCCCTTTCTGAGCTTCCTTTTTGCCTCTAAGGAATTCGGTGCTTTCACTACAAACACACTCGGCCTTTTCATACTATAATTTGATATTCAAGCTGTGGCCTGAACTCAGAACCGAGCTTTGTCCACTTCTGCTTCCCAGGAGTTCAAGATGAGCCTCTGTGGGGACTGGAATGAACCATTTTTATGCGCTACGTTCACGTAGGTATATGCGGAGCCAGTGCTTACATATAGGTCCGCACGGTGTTTATAAAACACCCTTAACGGGTTAAATACAGTTGGATCACAAAGAAGCTTTTCATTCCAAAATATGAATCTTGGAAACTCCTTCACACAATCAAGTTAAAACTAGGCTTTTTGAAACGGCATTTTTTTCTTACCGTATTTTCTGTTAAATTTCTTGTGAGAAATTAATGTGTGAGCCATCAAAGAGTTAAAGTTGTATGGTTGTGCGTATTTACTCGGCTCTTCGAGGAGGCTGCGCGGGGGAGATGCCTGCCCCCTTCTCAGCTTCCCAGCCGATTCGCACCCCGGGTGCAGAAGCGCCACTTGCTGCTGGTGCCGCCGGGCCTGGCATTTGGGGCGTGGGAGAAAGTATGCATCAGTGTGTGCTGGGGTGGAGAGGTGGGCGGTTTGTGTGAATAGAAAATCCATGACCTTTCCAAAAATTGTTCAGAAATATGGAGGAAGGAAGCAAGAGACGGGGAGTCTGGTGCGTTGGAATGGAGTCAGCCACGGCTGCTTGGTGTGGAAAATCGCCGGGGAGGTGGAGGGAGGTGGGAGACCACGGTCATTAAACAGCCCACCCAGCCACAGCAGTGTGGGAGCAATAGCGGGGCCACCGCTAAAATCGGAGGTGGGGGACCACACACTCTCCCACTCCCACACGGGTAGAACCTCCCCTGACTCTCTGGCCACTTGTTACTGAACATTTGAGGTGCCAGGAGGACTGCATTGTAGGCAGGCCCTTCCACTGAAGGGGGGCTCACAAGGGTCTGAGAAGCCGCCCGTATGTCGCTGGGTCTAAGATGCCATTCACTGTAAGGACATGTCATTGTTTTATATGCTACTGAGAAAGAAAACACACTGCTAAATGACGGTGCACACCAGCGTCAGAGAGATCGAAGTGTTGGAAGTCCATGTATTTGAATCAGTGAGGTGAGGCAGCTCATCAGCAATTGCAGGCTCCAGCACGCCACTCGCCACAAAGCCAAATGGTTAAGGGCCGCTGATTGGGGTGCCCCGCAGGCTCCGTGCAGCCACGGGGATGGGTTTCTCGGGGAAGGGGCCCCGTGGCCCCGGGCAGTATTTTCCCAGAGTCTGGGACATGTACAGTGAGGTGGCTCGGTGTGCTGGTGTGGGGCAGATCTTTACACATTGAGGAGGTTATTTGCTTTTCGGCTCTTTTTCACACTCCCTGATGACATATCGAGAGAAAGACCCGGTTCGGTCCTAGTATATGTCCTAGCATCTTTCCGATTCTCACGGATCTCTCCTTTTTGTTGACAGGGAGAGCAGGGGTCCAGCTCAGGACCTGCTGCAGGCAATAGGGTCAACTAGAATTTAGTAACCTTGTTTTGTTTCAGTTTTCTTATTATCTTCAAGATACAGCAAATAATACTGGTTTTCCACTCTTGACCCTAAAAAAGTGCACATTCACAATGAAATCCTTTGAGTAAAAGAACATGTGTCTATTTAAAGAAAAAAGTATGTCCCTGGCTGGTGTAGCTCAGTGGATTGAGCGCAGGCTGGGAACCAGAGGGTCCCGGTTCAATTCCCAGTCAGGGCTCATGCCTGGGTTGCGGGCCGGGTCCCCAGTGAGGGCCATGTGAGAGGCAACCACACATTGCTGTTTCTCTCCTTCTCTGTCTCCCTCCCTTCCTCTCTCTAAATAAATAACTAAATAAAAATATTTTAAAAAAATCCTTTAAAGAAAAAAATATGAAGTGGATAGTTTCTCGAAAATGGTGAGTGGATGGTTGAAGTTTGGGAAACACGGCTCTGGCCCTGGTTGAGTGGACAGGGCCGTTGTGGGCGAGGAGGACAGCTGAGGGGAGGGAGGCCCGGCCTCACCGTGGGGAGAGAGAGATTTGGCAGGCAAAATCATTTATTTGTGGTACTGGTATAAAAATAGTCTCAGCTGCTAACTTTGGTTGTGTCACTGGTGCCAGCATCACCATGGATACTTTTTAATATGCTCTTTGGGTATTTTTTCTTATTTCTTCTTTACGTTTAAGCAAACGAAGTCAGATTGGCTAGGAACTTAATGTTTAGAGAGTGCCGATGTGAAAGCAGAGCTGTGCCCGGCGGCGTTCGTGTCTGTAAACCGTGGGCGTGTTTCCGTGGCTGCTCTCCAGGTCGGCAGCCCCTCCGTGTGAGGCCCCCACATGGTTCCGGCGTGTCAGGTGGAGCAAACCTGTGGCGGAGGCGTTGCTCCCACACTGTGTCGGTGCAGACGCCTGCCAGCGGTGGGTTAGCCGTGTGTACTCTGTGTGGTCGCGGGTTGTCAGAGATCATGATAGAAGGCCTCAACCTGTACAGGCTAGACAGCCGAGTGAGATTGTTAATCTGTCAGAGGGTGATATTCAAAACTACATTAAGGGCATTTAATTCTCGACAAAGGCGCAAAGGTAATTTATTGGAGAAAGGATAGTGTTTTCAGCAGACAGTATTGGAACAATTGGACATCCAAATGCAGGAAAAAAACATTGAACTAAACCTTTTTTATACAGAGATTAACTCAAAATGGATCACGGGTCTAATTGTAAAACTATAAAACTTCCAGGAAAAAACCTGGCTGGTGTGGCTCAGTGGACTGAGCACTGGACTGCGAACCGAAGTGTCGCCAGTTCGATTCCCAGTCAGGGCATGTGCCTGGGTTGTGAGCCAGATCGTGTCCCCAGTAGGGGGTGTGTGAGAGGCAACCGCACGTTGATGTTTTTCTCCCTCTCTTTCTCCTTCCCTTCCCCTCTCTCTAAAAATAAATAAGATATAACAAAAAAAAGAAAACTTTCAGGAAAAAACAGGAGAAGATCCTATGACTTGCAGCTGGACAGAGAGCTCATAGACCTGACACCAAAGCATGAACCATGAAGGAAGAAAGTTGATAAAATGGGCATCATCGAAACCAAAAGCCTCTGCTCCACAAAAGATACTATGAAGTGAGTGAAACCATAGGCTACAGAGTGGGGAAAATATTTGCACATCACCCGTCCGACAGGACATTTGTCCAAATACGTAAAGAACTCTCAAAACTCAACAGTTAAGAAAACAGGCAGCCTAGTTTAAAAATGGACATAAGGCTTAGCTACTTCACCAAAGAAGATACGTGGAGGGCAAATAAGTGCATGAAAAGAGGCTCGGCATCATCATTACCCATAGAGAAGTGCGAATTAAAGCCACAGCGAGACGCCACACACTCTTACAACGTCTAAGTCAAATGGAAAGAAGGAAAGAACAGCACGTGGTGGCGAGGATGCAGAGAGCACCGGACGCTTGCCGTGCTGGCGGAACGCACAGCTTGGCCGTTTCTGATGAGGGCGAGCAGCGGTCTCACTCCTCGTTATTTACCCTAGAGAGACGCAAAACTATGTTCACACAAAAACCTGCCCAGCAATCCTTAGAGCGGCTCTCTTCACGATTGCTCAAAGCCGGCAGCAGCCCGGACGTTGTCCTGCAGTGGGCGAGCGGACATGGTGCGCTGCATCCGTGGGATGGGATCCTGCTCTGCAACCCAGGGACAGACCGTGGATGCAGGCGACGGCGTGGACGATCGCAGAGGCGTAAAGCTGAATGAGAGAAGCCTGTCTCAAAAGGTTGTGTGCTTAAAGACGCAGGGGATGGTGGTGGTTGCCAGGCGCTGGGGCGGGGGAGGGTGAGGAGTTTCGATCTGGCCCCACGAGAAGAGTTGTGAGGACGGCTGGTGGTGGTGGTCGCACGCCACGTGAGCGTATTTGACGCCACACAAGTGTTCTCTTAAGATGGAAAATTTTACATTATGTGTGTTTTACCCCAATAAAAAGCAACAGGAAAGGCTGTGTACTGATAGTTCATTGATGACATTCTTACGAGGACAGTATGGTGATAGAGCCATGGTGAGTGGTCACCAGATGTCTGGGGAGGGTGACCGCAAAGGGGCAAAACCAGGGTGTGTTTGGGATGGTGGGCGCACGCTAAAATGTATGGGCCTGCACACCCCAGAATTCTCTGCCATTATACGTTATTTTAAAGATGAAAGCAAACTCCCATGCCCTACAGAAGCTGCTCCAGGGGACAGAGCACAGAATCGAAGCTCCTGCGGGGTGTCCAACTTTATGGAGTCTGCCACTCCAGAAGCAGGAGAAGTCTTGGGTCACACACTAAGTACACAAACACTAATGAAAGCTGGTGAGCAAAGAAAAAGGTTTTAAGTAAATGTATGGTTTTGCGTTGGGCCGCATTTATAGCCACCCTGTTGGACATCCCTGCATCATTAAAGCAATTAAAATGAAAAGAGAGAGAAGAGAAAGCCATGAAGTCACTCTGTGTCAATATGTAAACAAACAGAAGATGAAATTTGCCACAAAAGCTAACCATGGGCTCTTTACATGTCTGATTGCAAAAGCCTGTTGAAGTGGTTTTCACATCCTTTTTGGAAGGGTTACTGCTGACTTGTAAGAAGTTGTTTGTGGCACTCATGTTCTTTAATATTCCAGTAAAGCTTTCAATCCCGACTTTGTTCTCCTCGCATCTGGACTTTGATTTTCAGCAGCTCCTGTTCACCACAGGGGTCCTGGAAGTGCCCTGGGGGACCAGGCTCCATTCTTGTGGGGGAGGTGTTGAGTGGGGAGGCTTTCACTGCGCCAGTGCACCATGCGTTAGAGTCATTTCTGGGGCAGAAACGCAGGTGCCCAGAGTGCACCCCCAAGGAGATTTGGGAAGTGCAGAACCCGTGTTGGGCTGGGGCCTGCATGTGTGCACGTGCACACGCGTGTTCAAGCTCTGCAGGCAGCCTGAAGCCGCCTGGTGTGAGATCCATGGGGGAGAAAGGATCAGACACAGACGGGCAGGCGTGAGGGAGACAGAGGTCGCAGGAAGACACAAGAGGGCTGTCCCGCCAAGCCTGGAGAGGGTCTTTCTGAAGAACGACTTCCTGGAGATGGTAGTCCCGCTGGACGAGGAGGGCTGCTAGAGAGGATAAGAGGGTGTTCCAGGCGGAGGGGGAGAGCGTGGTGTGGGCAGGCACTGCCAGCATTTGGTATAGGCGGAGGTGTAGTAGGGTGCAGATGGGAGGGGACACAGTGGAACGGGGACCGGGGAAAGTGACTGAGGCTAGCTTGTAAGTCAGTTTCTCAGTCACCTGGCCGGAGCTGACTACAATGCAGATACCCCAGACCTTCTGGGGGCAGGGCCTGGAAATCTGCACTCTTATCCAGTGCGCAGGGGATTGGAGTCAGAGCCACTGCAGTGAGAGGCGGGAACTGCCCAGGAGTCTCCTCCCAAGAGTTTGCCTCGTTGTGTGTATCAAGTTTGCGTTTGCGTTCGTGACGTCGCTCACTCCTGCAGCGCACTGCTGAGCCTTGCGTGTGGGGACTCGGGTCTTTGTCAGGGAACAGGTTTGTGGGCTAGCCGTGAAAAGTGCCAGCACCCCACAGGTGTCTGTTCACATAAGCATCTTCATTTTGCAGAAGGAAGTGGGACCCTCTGTGTGGGCTCTGGGCCCACTGGGGTTTTGTTGGGAAAGAAAAAGAAGGTGTGGTGGGGCCTGCCCTGGAGGAGAAGGTGACACTTCCTAATTTCTTAGTGTCCTTCCCAGGAGCAGCAGCCAAGTTGGACAGATGACCTGCCGCTCTGCCACCTCTCCGGGGTGGGCTCAGCCTCCAACCGCAGCTACTCCGCTGACGGCAAGGGCACGGAGAGCCACCCACCGGAGGACAGCTGGCTCAAGTTCAGGTGAGAGTGAGGGGGCGGCCGGGGGTGCGCTGCTGGGCCTCGGCCGTGGGTTTGCAAGCAAGAGAAAGCAGCAGCATTGCGACCGTCTCATGTGGGGCTCGCCAGGGGGATGCGGCCCAAGGGAGTGGCGTCTGTTGCTGTCCCTTCCACACCTAGACCTCGGACCAGCCTGGCAGCCTAGAGCTTGCTACAATGGGGGGCATCCCTGAAGGTCACAGCCAGGGTAGAACGATGGTCACAGTGGTCCGGGTGGGCTCCTGAAGCCACAGCTGCTGTGCCTTGGCCTCCCCCAGCTTTTGTCCCCACCCCCCACTCTGGATCACTCCCCTGCATCAGTCCCCTGTGAGCCTCTGGTCTCAAGCCACCCCCCACCTCCCTGTCAGGAGCGAGAACGACTGCTTTCTGTACGGGGTCTTCAACGGCTACGATGGCAACCGGGTGACCAGCTTCGTGGCCCAGCGGCTGTCCGCGGAGCTCCTGCTGGGCCAGCTCCGCGCCGAGCACACGGAGGCGGACGTGCGCCGGGTGCTGCTGCAGGTACGGCGCTCGAGCCAGCTGCTGCTCCTCTGCTGCAGAGGACCCCGCTTTGGGAGCCTACCTCAGCAGCAGGGCCCCCCACTCTGGGGGTCCAGGAACAGGCAGCTGGCAGCAGTCCTTACCCCCAACCGGCTGGGCTGGCTCTGAAGGAGATAGTCCTGGGGAGCGAGGAAGTAGGGACAGAACCTTGGACAAGTGGGTGTAGCAGGGTGCTGATTTAGGGCGGCCCCTTACCTCTGGACGTGGCTCAGGTGCTCAGCCTCTGGGGGCTGCCAGCTCCCTGGGCCTTGCCTCCTCCCTTCCAGTCTGTTGGTGCTCCTAGGCCGGCTCTGCCTTCCTGCTGGCTGCCGTTTGGGCGGTTTTCTTCCTGGCACCTCCCTGTGGAAGCACATCTGGAGGCACTTAGTTTGGATGAGGAGGACGGGTTCCTGTTCCTCGAAAGCGCGTTCCCAGCTGTTCTCCTGCCTCTGCACCTGAGGGCCAGTGCTCCCTCCCCGGTCTCAATGCCCTGTGCCAGTGACTCTCAGCTGGTCCCCCAGGACAGGCAGCAGCGTGACCGGTGTTCGGGGGCCAGCAGGATGTAGTGATGACATCAGCTGTCACTGATGTGGACTTATCCTGAGCCAGGTGCTGAGTGCTCAGCCACCCTCAGAACCTCACTTACCTCTTCACAGCTGGAACCAGCTGGCCTGCGCTCTTACCCTCTATGCCCTTAGCCTTCACCTCTCTGGTCGCTCTGCAGTGCCACGTGCGAAGCCCCCACCATGTGGTGACCTGCTGTTAACACAACGTGTTGCCGTTCGTTGGGGCGTTTCAGCATCAGGTGGCGATGGTGGTTTGAACCAGCTGCTGTCCTGAGCCCTGTCCCTGTCCCCTCTGTGCTCTAGGCCTTTGACGTGGTTGAGAGGAGCTTCCTAGAGTCCATCGATGATGCTCTGGCCGAGAAGGCAAGCCTGCAGTCCCAGCTGCCCGAGGTAACCTCCGTAGCCTGCTCCCCGGAGAAGCGTGTCAGCGCTGGCTCTGCAAGGAGCTCAGACTCATCTGCTGTGTCAGTCCCAAGCCATTGACACCACTGGGCCAGAGCAGCAGGAGTTAGGGGACAGTTCCCGATTGGGGGACCTGGGTGACGATGGGTTTTCCCTCCAGGGGGCCTCCTGGGCTGCTGTGGGCAGCTGTACTCAGGCTCAGCATGGGGTGGACAGTGAAGGGTGTGAGGAAAGTCCCTTTCAGGTCAGACTTCAACTTGGATCTGTCCACAGCCTTGTCACCCACCCACCCACACGCGTCACCCGCCAGCACTTTCAGAGCCCACAGAACTAGTGCAGGCACCTCTGGCTTTCCTGGACGAGCCTGCCTGGAGGGTGGCTTCCACCCTGGCTGGGACCCCGATGCCGACTCTTTAAGAAGGTCGGGGTGGTTGGTGAGGTAGTCTCCGGGGACCGGCCTGCGCTGACCTGACCCCCAACGGTGGCTTGTAGGGCGTCGCCCAGCACCAGCTGCCTCCTCAGTATCAGAAGATCCTCGAAAGACTCAAGGTGCTGGAGAGGGAGGTTTCGGGAGGTGCCATGGCTGCTGTGGCCGTCCTGCTCAACAGCAAACTCTACGTCGCCAACGTCGGTGAGCTGCCGCCGGCCGGGTGGGGAGGCCTGGGAAGGTCAGCTTCGGGGGTCTGCCGTTCTTCGGGCAGCCTGCTGTCCGCACGCAGAGGACCTCCACCCTGAGTCTGCCGAGGCCTCCGCCCTGAGTCTGCCGAGGTCTCCCTGGCGCTCTACGAGAGTGTCTCCGTGCAGTGAGGGGAGCTGGAGTACCAGCTGGGACGCGGGCACCTTCTGGCTGTAGTCCCTAGTCCCCATGCCGCGCCCAGCTGGCTTGTGGCCCTGTGGGAGTTCTGTCCCTGTCTGGGTCACCTCAGTGGTTTCCTCTTCTGGAAGAGACCGTTGTCTGTAGAAGACCCACTTGGCATCCCATGGAGGGAGGTAAGGGGGGGCTGGGTGTGGGCCGTAGGGTGAGGGGTCACAGGGACGTTGTGTGGGCAAAGAAGAGGCCCTCTGGGACCCTGAGATGGCTGTGCCCCCCGAGTGCCAGTTACTACAGGAGCCCCGCAGAGACCACACCGATGGTGTCCCTCTCCTCTTCCTCCCTTCCTTAAGATTTCATTATGGAAAAAAATTTAACGTGAGAAAAAAATAGAGTGACTAGCCCGATGAACCCTCGTGTGCCTGTCCCCAATGCCAACAGTTGTGTCCTTGCGGCCAGTCTCGTTTCACCTGCAGCCCTTTGTCCCTGCGTTGCTGCGAAGCAAACAGCAGACGTTGTGGCCTGGCACCTGTAAATATTGCAGTGCGTCTCCCTAGACAAGAGACCTCATGTTAAAACCGCAATCAGAGTCATCCTGGGGCGGCACTGGAAAAGTCTGACCTGGTTCCCGATGCCGTTAGCGCTCCCAGCTGGCGGCTCTCCCAGGGGCCGTTTTCGCTGCTTGTATCAAGGCTTTCCACGTGCGAGCTGCCTGCCTCGTCTCTCCCTCCCCCCTCTGAACGTGGCCCTTTCCTCCCCGCGTGCAGTCTTTGCTCAGCTGCCCACATTCCGCTGCAGGGACGAACCGCGCACTTCTCTGCAAGTCCACGGTGGACGGGCTGCAGGTGACACAGCTGAACATGGACCACACCACGGAGAACGAGGACGAGCTCTTCCGCCTCTCCCAGCTGGGTGAGCAGGGACCGCGGTGGGACGACTCCCTTGTGGCTCGCCCTCGCTCTCTCCTGGTGGTGGTGTAGAGACTTGTGAAGTGGGTGGGCTGTGACCTTGGGCTTGGGACCAGCCTGCCTGGGGTTGAAGCTGTGGCTTACTAGTTGGTGATGTTTGGAACTTGCTCAGGTTTTCTGTGCCTCAGTTTCCCTGTCTACGTACTGAGATAACAGTAACACCTGCCTCGGGGCGTGGTGAGGATCGAAAGTGTGAAAGCTTGTAAAGCGCTTCCCCCAAGAGTAGCGGGCAGGCTCACTGCCATTGCTGGAGACCAAGGCCGAAGGGGTCTGAGATTTCAGGCACCGCCACAGCCACTCCCCCTTCCCAGGCAGGAAGGGCTGTCAGTCAGCGGGTGTTCTGATGGGGACGGGGACGGAGGACCCTGGGGGACACTGGATTGGCTGCTCTCCAAGGCGCCAGGTGTGGCTTCATGTCCATGGGTCCCTGGTGCCTTGTTTTGTGACTGTATCTGTCCCCTTATTTTTGTCCGTCATTGTGAACAAGGTCTGGTTTGTCGTGTTCTTCCCTGGCAGGTTTGGACGCAGGAAAGATCAAGCAAGTGGGGGTCATCTGTGGACAGGAGAGCACCAGGCGCATCGGGGATTACAAGGTCAAGTACGGCTACACTGACATCGACCTACTCAGGTAGGTGGCTGGCCCAGCGCGCGCCCCAACCCCAGCCCCGTTAGGCTCTCGGGACAGAAGGTGCAGTTGAGGTATCTCAGGGCCCAAAGTGACTCTTCTTTCCTCCCTGCCAGAGAGGCTGGTGTGGGGCCATGAGTCGGGGCCTATAGGGCAAGGCTGGCAAGGGATCAGAGCCAAGGGGCAGCATCCATGCCACAGGGCCTAGCAGGAGAGGCCAGGGTTAGCCCGAGACGCTGGTGTGGACGGGACAGACCAAGGGCCTGTTGGTCAGTGCTGTGTGTGGCCGGGGCAGAGGCGCGGGACGAGCTGCAGGCTTCCCCCTGAGAGCACTGCCCTTTGGCTGCCGCCCAGCACTCATGGCAGCGCACGGGCGGTGAGAGCCACTGAGAGCCTGGACTGTGCCGGCCCACGCACAGCCCTGCACACGCCTTCTCCCACTCAGGCCTCGCTCAGGCCCCAGGACGCAGGGGCCGGTACCGCCCAAGGTGTTTCCCCAGGAGGAGACTGACTTGGCAGCAGGAGGCTGCTGTCCGGCCACAGGGCCAACTGTCGGCCGAGGCAGGACTTGAACCCAGGAGCCTGAGTTCTGAGCACACATCCCTAAATAGGCATGTGCCGGTATGTGTGTGTGTGTCTCATCCCGGCGTCTAGTGCCGCAGCCAGAGCCAGGGAGGAATCACACCAAAGACGCGTCATCAGAGGCCGGACCTCGCCCTGTCTCAGAAGCACGAGTTAGAAATCTGCTCTCACAGGACTTAGGCGGTAGAATTTGGAACTGTTTGTTTCTAATTTGCAGGGTTCTTTTGCTTTATTGGAAAGTATGTCTGTGTTTTAAAATGTTTCAAACAGTGCCAAGGATATACCATGCAAAGCACGTTTTCCTCCTACCCCGAGCCAGCCGCCTTCCCCAGAAGTGGCTAGTTTCTCGTGCACCCTGCCCGAGGTTCCTGCGTGCGTGCACAGGAGTGTGGGGGGGGGGGGGGGGGGGGGGGGGGGGGGGGGGGGGGGGGGGGGGGGGGCGGGGCCGGGCTGGCATCCTGTCCAAACACCCACTACGTGCTGGCTTCCCCTTGCCAGTGTGCTGCACCTCGCTTTTTCCATCCGGCGCCCGTCCCCCGCGCCCGCGCCCCGCGGTCGGGGCTGGCAGCCTTCCTCGTAACGGCTGCCGGGCGTCCGGTGTGTGGCCGTGCCAGCGCCCGCCCACTGGCCCCACTGAGGGACCCTCAGGGTGTTTCCAGACTCTGCTCTTCCAGAAACATCTCCATCTCAAGTGCCTGTGTGCGCGTGCGCGCGCAAGAACACGACCCCTGCTGGCCCCGGCAGCGCGTCAGGAAGGACCTTTGCGCAGACCGAGTGTCCGTGGGGTCCCATCTGCTCGACACTTGCTCTAGAGGGGCCCACGAGGAGTGAGCTTTAAAAAGAGAACCCCATGCCCCGGCTGGCGTGGCTCAGTGGATTGAGTGCAGCCTGCGAACCACAGGGTCGCCGGTTCGATTCCCAGTCAGGGCACATGCCTGAGTTGAGGGCCAGGTCCCCAGTGGGGGCCACGTGAGAGGCAACCACACATTGATGTTTCTTTCCCTCTCTTTCTCCCTCATTTCCCTTGTGTCTAAAAATAAGTAAATAAAATCTTAAAAGAAAATAAAAAAGAGAGAACTGCCCTCTTGTTGTCCCACCCTCTCCCTGCCACTGCCCAGATTCCGTGGACAAGAGATGCCGTGTGGGGCCAGGGTGGGCATTTGACCTTTGCCATCCTGACCCCAGCTGCCCTCCAGCTTTTCTGGCCCACAGAACTTGATTTTAGTAGCTGCCCTCAGAAGTCAGGTCTCTTTCTCTGCTTTTCTCTTTTCTCTCTTTTCTTCTTGTCAGATGTGTGTTTTGTCGTATGTCTGGGTAGATTCTGCCCCTTAGCAGAATAGATGTCCCCTGGGGGCCATTCCAAGCACAGCAGTCCCCTCCACTCTCTCTTCCCCCAGTGCCGCCAAGTCCAAGCCGATCATTGCAGAGCCTGAAATCCACGGTGCACAGTCCCTGGACGGGGTGACCGGCTTCCTGGTGTTGATGTCCGAGGGGCTGTACAAGGCCCTGGAGGCAGCCCACGGGCCTGGGCAGGCCAACCAGGTGAGCTGGGCCTGATCAGAGCATGGCTGGCCAGCTGCAAGGCGGCATGCTCCCCTGGGGACCCGGCCAGCCCTCCTGCTCAGGACCAAAGTGCTGAGAGGCCGTGGCTCTGATTCTGCAATGCCTTTGCCAGGCATCTCTGGGTTCAGAGCTGGGAAAGAACAAACTCAGAGCTTCACGAACACCCATCCCACCCGAAGCTTTGCTCGTTCTGGGCTCGAAGCAGTGTCCGCTCCCTGGGCCCTGAGCAAAGCCTGAAGGGACGAGGGTGAGATGGACGTGAACTTGTGGGAAAGGTCCCGGCCAAGGAGGAGAGCACAGAAGTGGGGTGACCTGACGCACAGGGTGCTGGCCCAGGAGTTGTGCCGGCCGCGTCCGAGTTCTGCTCCACCATTTCTTCATTACCTGCTAAGCTGCGGATAATTTCCAGTTGGTTCTTATCTCCGCACTGGGGGTGACAACATCGTGGGATTGTGGTGAGGGCCGGGGGGATTGTCGCATGTCCCCCGCTGGTGGGAGCTGCTTCTTTCCCTGCACCGTGGAGTACACACATGTCCGACAGGCGCCACTAAAGCAGTCACCTCAAGGATGACTTTGAAGGGCGGCCGCCTTTACCTGACCTCGGATTGCTGGGTTGTTCAGATAACTTCAGGTTGTGTTTCTCCTTCCATTGCTGAGTTGTGTAGGAAAGTAACCTTTTCTGCTTTGTCCTTTCTAATGAAAAGCTATGAGGGAAAATCTTCGGTGCCAGTCTGTTGATACCTGTGTTCAAAGCTCTTTACCTGTTTCATCTCATTCCTTCTGGCAGCCCCGTGCACCATCACCCCCAGTCAGGGAAGCGGGGCGCACGGAGTTCAGGGTCTGGCCTGAGGGACCGAGCGGGTCAGTGAAGGGTGAGCCCACCCTGGCCAGCCCCAGGTCCTTCCTGTTACCTGCCCCTGCCCACTGCCTCCGGGAGACTCTGGCCAGCCACCCCTAGAGGATTTTGTGTGTTTGATCTTATCGATACGATTCTTCTCTTTTCTTTGGTCTTCACAGTAGAATTACCCAGTGGCTTCTCCTGGGTTCTAGACTACACTGGACGGTGGCTTTCTCTGTGGGCAGAGACCCTGTCTTTATTCATTCTGTACCCTGTTTTCTGACGGCGTTGGCTTGTCATAGCCTGCAGTGGGTCTGCTCCAGGAAGGAAAGCTCAGTAACGACCCCAGTTTATACAGGGCCTTTCGGCGGTCCCCAGGGTCCCCTTGCATCCACTACGTTATTTAAGCCTCATCATAGTCCAGCGAGGTGGGTCTCATCCCCACGTCATTGGTGTGGAAGCCAACAATAAAAGGGCTCACAAGGTCACGCCACTTCTATTGAGAAAGTTCCGGAAGGATTCTCCTGAATACCTTGAAAAGCTCGGATTGCGGGTGTGGCTGGTGGGGACTTCCTTTACCTGCTCAGCCAGTGACCCCACGTGTCTTGATTAGGCTCTGGAGTCACAGCCCACGGTCCCCTGGCCTCTGTGTTGCTCACCAGCTGTTTGCCCCGCCCCCAGGAGATTGCCGCTATGATCGACACCGAGTTTGCCAAGCAGACTTCCCTGGATGCGGTGGCCCAGGCCGTGGTGGACCGGGTGAAGCGCATCCACAGCGACACCTTTGCCAGTGGCGGGGAGCGTGCCAAGTTCTGCTCGAGGCACGAGGACATGACCCTGCTGGTGAGGAACTTCGGCTACCCGCTGGGCGAGATGAGCCAGCCCTCAGCATCCCCCGCCCCAGGTGAGCGCACGGTGTGGGCAGGGAGCCCTCCCGGGAGGCCCGGAACAGAGGAGGGAGAGAGGGCGGCCTGGCTCCTAGCCGCCCTGACCCAGGCGCTCCGACTGCCTTTGTTTGTTTGTCCTTTTTATCTGAGCAGTGAGGGCCACCTTCCCTGGCCTCCACCTCATGGCCTGCCTGCAAAGTGCTTACAGAGACGCCAGGCCCAGTGATAGGGACAGTGGCTCGCACTGACCGCCCGAGTCCTCATTAACAACTCTCCGGAAGAAAGCACTCCCTTTTGCAGAAAGGGAAACTGAGGCTCGAGAAGGAAGAGACTTAGTGAGGCTAGGCATCCAGACAGAAGGCCCCTGAAGCCAAGCTCTGTCGCTGGGCCTGGTTTTGGTGAGAGCGGCTCACTTCGCTTTCCCCCTTTTTGTTCTGGAGTCGAGTTGCTCAGGAAGCATGGCGGTGGCTCTGCCTGCATTTCCGGCCCATGCTGCTTAATTCTTGGGGCCTCGCTTCTTTTTTCTTTTTTCAAACAAGCCTTAAGGCTCAGGCATGCCCGGACGGATCTGTTCTCCCGTGGACACCAGGGTTATTGGAGTTTCTCCAGCTTGTTGCTATTGCAACCAGACTTTTGGGGCAGCCTCAGCCAGGAGCCTACGTACCCCTCAGACTAAAGTACTGTCGCGGGCGCCAGGCAGCAACCCTTCCGCCCAGCAGCTCAGCACTGGGTTCTCCTCCTGCTCTGAGCACCAGGGTGCCGTGCGCCGAGCACAGGCCCTGCCGGCCCTGCAAGTCTCTGCTGCGGGACACTGTCCCGAGGGGCGCAGGGCCAAGCTGCAGCTTGGGGGGCCACGCGGGGTCACCCCCTCCCCTCTCAGCCCTCAGACACTGCCCGTCAGGCCCTGGAGCAGCCCCCACCCCACCCCAGCCAGTCCCTGTGGCCCACCCCTCTCTCCCCCCAAAGCCGCAGGAGGACGTGTGTACCCCGTGTCCGTGCCTTACTCCAGCGCCCAGAGCACCAGCAAGACCAGTGTGACCCTCTCCCTCGTCATGCCCTCACAGGGCCAGCTGGTCAACGGGGCGCACAGCGCCTCCACCCTGGACGAAGCCACCCCCACCCTCACCAAGTAAGCCCTCCCTGTGCCCCGGCCACTCTCGGGCCTGCCTCCGGGGGACGGCCCTTGGTGTCTGAACAGGGATGCCACGGGGCCAAGTCCTTTGGCTGAGTGATCCTGGGCGAGAGGCTCTGTGGTCCCCTACTTCTCCAATGCCCCATCTCCCTTCCTGGGAGGCAGGAAGTGGCAGCACTGCGGGTCCCCGCAGCTTGCTGAAGCAGGGCCTGGGAGGGGCAGGTTTCCAGGGGCAGAGCGGCTGGGGCCCCCAGGAGGGAGCAGGCAGCTGATGTTGACGCCTGATGGTCGCATTTCCTGTGGGTCCCACGCTTGCTCTTTGAATGGGAAGGCTGTCCTCTTGTCCTCTCTTCTCCCGCCAGGGCAGGGCGTGTGTGTTGTAGGGTGGCCCCCCGTGGCGCCCGTGCGTGGGGGTGTTATTTGGCCCGTCCTGGCTCGTCAGAGCCGGTGCTGTCTGATTCAGCTTTGAAGTGAGCTCTCTAGTTTACGGCGGGGGGGAGGGGAAGGGGCAGCAGGAGGCCTGGAGCCTGCCGTGGGGTAGGCCGGCCTCTTCCCAGCTGCGGACCTGCCTACAGGTCCGGTGTCCAGCCCACCCCCTTCACTTCCGTGGAATGTGTGCCCCCCACCCCAGAGACCAGGATCTGGTTTCCACATTCCAGCCCTGCCCAGAATAATAGAGACGCCACACCCAGCCCACTCAGGGTGCAGCCAATCGGAGAGGCTGTCAGGACGGGAGTGGTGTGGGAGTGGTGTCAGCACAGCAGTGGCGCCGAGTCCCTCTGCCTGGAGGGGGTCCTTCCCTCCCCCCTGCCCCGTGCTGCTGCCGCCGCCATCATTGAGGGCTGAGCGCAGTCGGGGTGGCTTCCCTACCCTAGCAGGGCTGCCCAGAGGAAGCCACTGGCTGTGTCCACAAAGGCAGAGCGGGATAGCTGTGGCACCAGACCAGGCAGGAGAACCAGCCATCTCTCTGCACCTCCAACTCCCTGGGCCCCTAAACAGCCCCTTTCCTCCACTTTACATCTGAGCATTAGTGGGGCCCCACTGTGGGCCGGCCCGGGGCTAGGTGCCGGGTGCTGGGCGGTGCTGGGAGTTTGCCGGACACTGGGCTAGCAGCTCATTCCCAGCCGTGTGCTCTGGGACAGAGGGTGGGTGGGTGTCCAGGGAGCTCTGAGAACGTGGGGGACCCCTCTCCCCTGCCAGTGAGGGGAATGAGGAGGAGAGAGGAGGGAAGGTTTCCTTGGAGAAGAGCCTCTGCCGGCCTGTGCTCAGTGGGGATTGGACGGGATGGGTTGGAGAAAGCGGCGCGGACTACCTCTAGCTCAGCGCTGCCCAGAAGGTCCCAAGGCGTGTGCAGTAGCCACTAGCCATGCGTGGTTATTGAGCACCGGAACTGAGGGACCCGTTTCTGTTCTGGTTCATTTAAATGGCCACACATAGCCAGCGCTTAGAAAACACGTCAGACTTTCGTCTGCTCCCAAGAAGGTGGGCTGGCTTTGTTAGAGCGACCTGCGGCCTAAGGCAGGGGCCTCTCCGTCCCCGGCCGGGTGCCGGGGCCCCTGATGGGCCCTCTCCCCTGTCTTCACAGCCAGAGCCCGACCCTGACCCTGCAGTCCACCAACACGCACACCCAGAGCAGCAGCTCCAGCTCGGACGGGGGCCTCTTCCGCTCCCGGCCCGCCCACTCGCTGCCGCCTGGCGAGGACGGCCGCGTTGAGCCCTACGTGGACTTCGCTGAGTTTTACCGCCTCTGGAGCGTGGACCACGGCGAGCAGAGTGTGATGACGGCACCCTAGCCCCGCCCGGGGAGTGCGGCCTGAGCAGGGTCTCGCCTGCGGATGAGGGGCCCACCGCTGGGGCAGAGTAGGCTTCATCCTGCCGCGTCTTGTGCCGTGGGGGCCCGTGGGGGCCTGGTCCTCAGCCCGCACCCCTGAGCTCTCAGCGCTGTGGAGAACTTCCTCTCAGGAGTGCCGGTGCAGAAGGGCCCCTCCGATATGCCTCATCACTGCACAGGGAGCTGGAGGCCACTCCCTCAGGCAGCCTCAGCCAGGACTGTCCCCACTTCTCAGAACAAAGGGTGCAAGTGCAGAAGCTGGGCTGGCCTGCAAGCCCACCACGTGGGGTAGAGTGTGAGGAAGTTCTCCTGTGACCCCACCACTTCCCGCCACCGCCTCCCCCTGGAGGAGCCTGTGGCCAGTACTGGTATCCCT
This sequence comes from Micronycteris hirsuta, assembly GCA_004026765.1. NCBI lineage: Eukaryota > Metazoa > Chordata > Mammalia > Chiroptera > Phyllostomidae > Micronycteris > Micronycteris hirsuta. The sequence goes on along the minus strand of PVJI01010721.1, from coordinate 17,500 downwards.
CACCACTAGGCGGGGACCCCCCTTTCTTCTCCAGCCTCCAAAGTGAACCTCAGCTGGCAGCTGCACCTCTGACACCTGCACCCAACCCTGGGCCCCTTGCCTAGGCCAGCCCGGTTGTTTTCGGTGGTAAACACTCAGGAAGACTGGGGGTGTTGGGGGCCTGGGATGGCTCCAGAGGGGCCAGGTCAGGGAGAAAGGAACCAGAGGTAACTGTTCCTGGAGCCCCCCAGAGAGGGTGGGCTGGGCTGATGGGCTTCCCCAGAGGTGGGGGTGCAGGGGAGGTGAGGACGTGCCTGGCCCCAGCGGGGGGCCGTGGCCACTCTTGTCAGGCCCCTCCAGGGGGCCGAGACCCCGGGTCCGGGTGAGCAGACAGCTTGGCTTTTCCCTCCCTGGAGCTGGGGACGGCCGCGGGCTGGAGGGCCACGACCATGTGCAGTCTTCAGCGCTAATGAGGGTCTGTGCGGGCCGCAGCAGTGAACAGGGCTCGTGTCGGGCCGGGCCGGGCTCGTGTGAGAGAGGGAACACGGGGAGTGGTTCTGAGAGGGACAGTGGGACAGGTTCTCTGGTACCCGCCGCTCTGTGGTCGGGCTGGGGCTTGAGATGTGCACCGCTTTTACCGATGCCGGGGGCAGGCTCAGGCCGCTGGCCCCGAGTGAGACCAGTCACGCTGCCCCCTGCCCCCTGCGGGGAGGGGCTGCACCCTGTGTGTTCAGGGGAGCACCCGAGGCCTGGGGCCGAGGTAGGGCAGAGCTCCGACCTCCCGCCAGGTCCCGAGTGCCCTGGCTTCTGCCGGCCCCTCGCTGGCGCCCAGCCTCCTGCCCCACGGACCCCCAGGCACAGCTTGCCAGGGATGGCCCCCGTGGGCGGCCCCCCGGGGCCCGAGCTCTGAAACGTTGAAGGCCTGTGTGTGCCAAGGCCCCAGACTCGGTCCCGAGGGAAGCCTGGCCGAGTGGCAGAGACCCCGCCAAGTCGGTCACAAAGGCTTGGAAACAAAGGGAATTCTCTTCCAAGACTCTCTTGGTGATACTGTCTGGTCCCTAGAAATAGAATCACTTTTTTACCACAGCAGAGAAGTAATAAACGGTGGTGTCATGCATCGTTGGGGCGGTGTCCGTGGTACCCTTACTCCTGTCTCCTGCAACTCGAGTGGCCCGGGGTGTGGGGTGGGCTGGATGCCTCCTGTCCTCTGGCTCTGCAGGCTGGGGCTGGCCCCCAGGCTGCCACCTCACAGCCCAGGGGGAGAGTGCTGGGCCGTGGCATCCTCCAGGCGCCCCCCCCCCCACCCGCAGCAGGGAGAGGGTGGCAGTTCTCCCCTCTGCAGGCATGCCCCTCGGGCCACGGCGGGGCTGGGGTGCGGCCCCCACTGTTCCTGACTGCCAGAGGCTGCGGCTGTCGGAGCTTCAGGTCACCAGGACAGTGGATGTTAGTGGGTGTTCAAGGGGTTCCTTTGCGTTATTTTGGTTTTGTTTGGGTGGAGGATATTCTATAAATACCAACCCATAAAGTGCCTCTTCCTGCCTTTAGAGACTGAAAAACTCATCCGCTCACAAGAGTAGAGCGTCTGCAGCTAAAACTGGCCTGCTGTGGCTCAGGAACACAGCAGCCTCGGTGGGTGGGGGCTCCCAGGCACCTCCTCCCCTGGACTGGCAGAACTGCCTTTCAGGACTGGCCGCCTCGGGCCTCCTGAGCAGGCCTCAGCCGAGCCCTGGGGGTCCTGACCACCTGGAGGGCGTGGGCCCCGTACCCTGGGGGGATGTGGCGGGTGTGTCTTGGAGCTGAGGCTCAGACAACCTGGTCCCAGCACAAATGGCCCCTCGGGCCTCTCCCAGCGGCTGCTTTGCCCCGGGCATGTGGGGGCGGGGCACTGCCCTACTGGCTTTGTGTCCCCTTTCCCCTGAGGGCGAGGGGGGCACTGTGTCAGCCTCTGGGTGACGGGGAACTGCGGAGTCTGTTTTAAGATGTAACAAGGGGCAAGAGCCAGGACGAGAAGAACGGAGGCAGCCAGCCGAGGCCGCGTGGCCGTGGGCCAGCAGCACCCCTCGGAACCCGAGGTGGCAGACTGCCCACACTGAGCCAGGAGCCAGCTGGAGCCCGCCCGGCCTTTGATCCCTTCTGGGCAGGGGGGTGCCCATTTTTCCTGAGGCTGGGTCAGGGAGAAACGGAGGAACGCACCCCCCACCTGCTGCCTGTGTCCACTTGTCCCTTGAAGACGTGTGGTTTCCTCCCAGCACCAGACTCGGTCACAGCCTGCACAGAGGCCCTGGCCTGCGTCACACCAGATGGGGCCGGGCCTTTGGGAGCACTGTGTGTCCCGGGCCAGAGGCAGGTGGGCAGGACGGGGACATCGGGCGGGGCCGGGAGCTCTGTGGGCGCCTTTGGGCATCTTCACTAGGGTTTGCGTTGGTGCTTCCATCCTCATCTGGTCCCCCAGTTCCCGTGACCCAGCCCTTGGGCTTGGTGCGGGTCCCCACCACTGGCTCACTGGCAGCAAGCCCCGTCAGGAGCACTCAGGCCTGTGACACTGACTTCGTAGGCACCTGATCATGCTGTTTATGTGTCGGCTTCCTTCCCGTCCCTCTGTCCTCAGCACAAATGCCACCTCCTCAGAGAGGCCTGCCCTGGTCCCACGCCACCCACTCCCGCCCGTCTCCCTGTTTGTTTCACAGAAACTCACTGTCTGACATTGCTGGCTTATTTGTCTCTGTAACTCACTAAGATGTTCACTCTCGAGAGTGGGTCTTTGTCTACCTTAATCCACTGGGTCCTGGCCCCAAGGTCAGGGTCAGCCCTGCGGTAGCCCTTCACATATGTGTTGAATGAATAAGTGAATGGCCATGTGATCTTGGGCAAGCTACTTGACCATGCTGAGCCTTGATTTCTTCATCTGCAAAAAGAGGACCTGACCCGTGGCTTCATAAGATCACCTGACCTGTCTGAGCCGCAGAGGCAAGGATTGTCCTGTCCTGCAAATATGGACCTGAATGGGGACACACGGCAAGGGCGTGAGCTGAGATTCCCGCCCCTCCGCCAGCGCCCGCGCCACTGCCCACTGTGCGCACTATTAAGTCCCGACTAGGGAAGGCTGCACCTGGGGTCTCGAGTGTGGCGGGTGCACCTGCTCGCAGAACCCTGCAGCCCAGACACTGAGGGGCGGCCGTGGGGTGTGCCCCTTCTCCACCAGAGCCCGGAGGGAGGCTCTCATATGGGCCCCCCAAATGTGTCTTCAACAAGAGCATCTTTCATGATTCTTCCGGGCCCCCCTATTTTGAAACCAAACAAGGACACAGATCACTGCCAATCCCAGCGGGCTGGGCATGAGCACCCACTTTGTTCCCACGCAGAGGTGATGTCAGCAGAGACAGAAGGGCAGTTGACATTTCCCTGGGCCTGGGCGGCCTCTTCGGGGGCACAGTCTGGCAGCCAGCTTTCAGGAATACTGGCGCCAGTTCCCAAACTCCATCCCCGCCTTGAGAGGGGTCAGAGGACCCCAAGCCGTGTGGACCAGTCACCTAGTGCAGGTCCTTCTTTGCCTCGTCCCAGGTCCCAGAGTGGGCCCCGGCGGGACATGGTGGCCCCCCAGCCCACTCTCTGCCTCCAGGCCAGACCCCCTGGTGTTTCCACACCCTCCGTGGTCAGGCCCCCACGCTGGTCACTTCATCCTTCAAGACCCTGCTCCCGGGACCTCCCTCTCCAGGGACGCCTTCCCCTGCTCAGCCCCTCCCCCAGGCTCCTTGGCTCCCATGCACACAGGGCGTGGCTGCTGTGGGCCTGGGGCTGCTGGCGGGGACCCAAGGACCTTTGGTGTCCGGGCCCCAGTGCCCCGCACGCAGCAGTGTCCGTGGCGTTGAAGCCCGCGGGCCCCTGCTGTCCTGAGGGAAGGACTAGGACCCCACTCGGACCCTGGGCAGGGGGCAAGGACACGTTGGGACTTTCGTGGCCTCTTCTTCCCCTAAAAGCTATTAAAAATTACATTTTGACTGCATTGGTATAAAGACTATTATTAAAACTTTTTAAAACTCTAAGTTAATTTTTTTTTCTGATTTAAAGGAAAATAAACTATTTCCATGGACCCATAAAAATACGGTGGGCCTGGGGCTCCGTGTCTGCTGTGCCTGCCGCGCCACCGGGGCCTCGGTGAGCTTCCTCAGTGGGGCGGCCTGCAGTTGGGGTCCCGGCCCTGCGCTTCCCGAGCCTCCGAGCGCCCCTGGGGTCCTAGACCCAGGAAGAAGATCCGAGAAGGGTTCAAGAGCAGGTGAAAGAACATCCCATCCCAAGGTGATGTTTTTTGCCCAGGCTGTAGCTTCTTGCTGCTGTGCCCTTCCCTTTGATTCTCTCTGTAGCAGCAAAGCAGGGAGAGCACCGGCTGTGTGCAGCCCACGCTGGGGACTGGGTTAGGAGGGTGAAGAGAAAGGAGGGGATCATAAATTAGTCATTAACCCTCCTGCCCTGGAGGGGCTCCCAGCCTCCCAGGGAGATAAGCCAGCACCTGGGATTCCAGACAGAATGGGTCCTGAGACCCAGGCCGAGGGGAGGCCCTTCCTGCTGATGGGCTCTGGGAAGCTTCCCCGAGCAGGGGCTTGGCACTGGGCCCTGGAATATTTCTGAAGGGTAGGGGCAGCCTGGGACTGCCAGGCTAGAGACGGAAGATTAAACCCATGCACCAAATTTCTCCCCCTCTAAAGCCCTATGAAGACTACAGAAAGGGATTTCTTTCTTCTCTTTTTTGAAGATGTCAGCCCCCAACGATGGGCAGGCAGGCCATGTCTACACCATTTCTGGAGCTGGGAAGTTGATGTAGGGTGGCACTGGCTGAACGGACTCAGGAAAGCCACATCCCAAATAAGGAGGGCCGAGTACCTGTGTGATTTACCCTATAGAATCGCCAAGGGTTCTGCCCCCAGTGGGCAACCGTAGGCAGGGGCAACGGGTAACAACAAAATAATGATCAGTCAGACCCTCAAATCCCCTCCCAGAACTACCGGGCAGTCACCGTCTCCAACATGGCAGCAAACTGGTCTTTCTCTGGTGATGGCAAACCAGAGCTGCCTGGCCTGGGCGGAGGGGAGCCACACTGAAAACAGGAGCCGACCCCCGGGGGCCGCTGAGCGCTGGAGTCTCTGCCCGGCCCCTGCCCCTCAGGCAAGACACTGAAGCATCTTCCCCAGAGAATTTGGCCTTTCCAAGAACAAAGTCCTAAACATACTGACATGGCGGGGGAGTCCCCAACCAGCACGCCCCATTCCTCCTTTAAGTGGTGTTCAAGGGTCTCTCCTAGGGTCACACCCTGAGGAGCAGCAGGTTGACTCTGTCGGTGTGTATCTGTGACTTCGATACATAAGTCAAGTGAACATTGAAAAGACAAACAGAACAGGCCATCACCTTATGACCCAGCCATTCTGCTGCTAGGAAACGAAAAGCTATGTCCATACAGAAATTATGCGCAAACGGTCGCAGCAGCATTACTCCCGACAGCCCAGGGGCAGAGACACCCCAAATGCCCACCAGCAGAGGAGAGGGCGAACTAACGGGGGTCCAGGCGCTAGACTGTCACTCGGCCACAAAAAGGAACGCAGTTCTGACCCGTGCCCCCAACGGGGGTGAGCCTTGGGGTCCTGCTGCTCCGTGAGAGGAGCCAGGCCCAAAAGGTCACATACTGTATTATTCCCTTTCCTTTTTGTTTTAAAGATTTTATTTATTTCTTTTTAGACAGAAGGGAAGGGAGGGAGAAAGAGATGGGGAGAAACATCAATGTATGGTTGCATCTCATGTGGCCCTCCTGGGGACCTGGCCTGCAGCCCAGGCATGTGCCCTGACTGGGAATCGAACCGGCCACCCTTCGGTTTGCAGCCCGCGCTCAATCCACTGAGCCACACCAGCCAGGGCTGTATTATTCCTTTTAAAGAAATGTCAGGGATAGGCAAATCCATAGACACCGAAAGCAGATTCGCGCCTGTCAGGGGCCAGCAGCAGGAAGGATGAGGAGCGATTCCTTACTGGACACACGGTGTCCTTCCGGGGCGACGAAAGTCTGAAAGGAGAGAGGAACGGTGCTTCACGAACACTGGGGGAATCGGACAGTTCAGAAGGGCTAACTGTGTGTTATGAGGAGCTTCACCTCCACTCAAAATAAGGACAGACAGTGCGGGCCACAGCTCCCAGGTTTCGAGTGGCCCCTGGAGACTCGGAGAACACCTGGATTAAACCGCCAGGCTAAGATTCCAACGAGAAGATAAGGTGAGCCACAGACTCCGTGCGAGATTCTCCAGTGGTCCCGTTTTAAAAAGTAGGAAGAAACAAGTTGCAATTAATTTTTTTTAAAGATTTTACTTATTTATTTTAGAAAGGGGAAGGGAGGGAGACAGAGAGGGAGAGAAACAGCAATGTATGGTTGCCTCTCACATGGCCCTCACTGGGGACCCGGCCCGCAACCCAGGCATGTGCCCTGACGGGGAATCGAACCGGGACCCTCTGGTTCCCAGCCCGTGCTCAATCCACTGAGCTACACCAGCCAGGGCACAAGTTGCAATTAATTTTAATGCCCTAGTGTCTTCAACTCAGTAAAGCCAAAATATTACCATTTCAACATAGCAGCGTTAGTAATTACTAATCGATATCTAAAAATTGCTGATGAGCTCTCTCTTTCATACGAAGTCTTCGAAGTACAGGGACAGTCACCCACATGGCCACAGGCTGCGTTCCTGCGCTCCAGAGCCAGCCCCGCCCCCGTGCCGGACTCAGCTCTGGACCGTCTGGAGCTAGAGCCGCAGGACATCATTTGCAGTTTATGAGGCTTTTAAAATGTCATAGGTTTTGAGTCTATGAATTAAAAACAAATTGGCTGTAGGCCCTGGCCGGGTTGCTCAGTTGGTGAGAGCGTCGTCCCAATGCACCAAGGTTGTGGGTTCAGGCCCTGGTCAGGGCACATGCAAGACTCAACCAATGATGCGTGATCAGTGGAACAAATTCATCTCTCTCATCAATACATAAAATTTAAAAAAAAAAAGAAACACTGCAATAAAAATGGCTGGAGACAACCCCAGGGTCCATGAGAAATTTTCTTTTTAAAAGACAGTTCCCTGCATTGTAGGTTTTGAGTAGTGCCGTGGCATGGCTTCCGGGTCTGTCTCCCTCGAGGCACGGTCATCTCTGTGTCCCCACAGTTGGCACTAGAGCCAGTCTCAGAATTGTCTTCTGAGTATGTGAGTGAGTGGACACGTGAATGCAAGTGGAGAGGAGGGAAGAATCCACTGTGGGGGCTGGGTGTGGAGGGGAAGAATCAGGGAGGGCTTCCAGGGGAAGGGGGTGCATCCCGGGCCTGCAGGAGGGAGTTTGAGGACATAGGGTACGTACGGGTGGCCTATTAGGGCAAAGCTTCAGTGCCTGCCCAGGGCGAGGAGACCGAGCGAGATCCTGCCCCGCGATGTCACACTGGGGACCCAGCCTGAGCGTAGCTGTCGGGCTGGGCGGCCAAGGGCTCAGCCTTTCACGTCAGACACCCCCCTGGAGAGTCGGCCTCACACTCCAGCAGCACCTCTCCTGTTGGTCGCGCCTCCCCTCTGCAGCCCCGCCCCACGGGGCTCTGCCTCATCTCCTCTCCCCTCCATCCCTGCGCCTGCCAGTCTGGCCCCATCTGACCCCCTCCGTCCCGCAGTGAGGATGTACTTGGCGCCCAGAGCACCCCGATCCGGGCAGCACTGATTAGGACCAAGCCAAAGCCCTGTTCAGCGGAGAGCTGACCACAGACGAGGACTTGGGACAAATGGAATCTGACAGCAAGCGCAACAAACCAGGAGGAACACAAAGGGAGCCAGAGGGAGGGGTCCTTGTGACGTCCTCTCTGGGCTCCCCCCGACCCCCCGCTACCCCAGGGATGGCTCCAGCCACAGGGGTGGAAAAGCTGGACTTACGGAGGCCTCAGGAAAAGGGAGGCTCAGGGAGGGCCACTTGCCCAAGGTTACACAGCTGGGGACACGAGGGCGAGGGCTCGGTGGGGTGCTCCTCGGGCTGGGGCAGGGGCCCAGGCCTCTGACCCCACTTGGCCAACGCGTCACATGGCGTGGCTGTGTGATCTTGGGCAGGTCGCAGTCCAGAGCTGCCAGCTTCTCCACGCTGGGGTGGGCTCTGGGGTGGTGGGCAGGAGCGTGCAGGCATCGGCAGGGCCTGGAGTTCTGCTGGGAAGCTGGAGGGGGCAGCCCAGGGAGGGAGGACTGGCTCTCATCCCGACGTGATTCAGAAGCAGCCCCTCTGCTGGCCCCGGGGCCGGACACGCCAGCATCTCCAGGTGGGTCGCAAACACAGACGTAAGAGGCCTGGCCTGTGAGCCCAGGTCGCAGATGCCCTTCCGCAGCCTCGGGTTTGCCATGTGACCGTCAAGGCCTCTTCCTGCCCTCAGGGCCCGAGTGCCCACAGGCCTGGGACAGTGGGTGAAGGGGGCAGGCAGGGCAAAGTGCCTGCTGTGCGCTGGGCACTGGAGGACACGGGGTCCGAGCAGGGCTCTGAAGCCCACCCGACTGGCTCTGGGGCTCCTGGACGCCTCCCAGCCTCAGTTTGCACGTCTGCAGATCGGAGATGGGCCGCCCTGCCCGGAGGCGGTTGCTCCTGATCTGGAGGAGCAGGTGCAGGTAAGGCAAATTGCCCTCTACGGGGGGGGTGGGGGGGGCGAGCGTTTGTTTAACTTGGGGATCGTCTTGGCGGCATAGGAATGGTGGTCGCTGGAAGTGGGGTGGGGTTAGCTGGGACCGCCTTACATCCTCCTCTCAGCCCCAGAAGGGCCATTTCCATTTCCTGTGAGCTGCTGAGAAGTGATCAGGAAGCCAGGAAGGAGGAGGGCTGAGATTTCAGGCTCAGCTCAGCTCGGTCTCCCTCTTGCTGTGTGGTATGAGCAGGTCGCTCCCCCTCTCTGGGCCTCTGCTTTCTCTTTGGGGTCTGGTCTTGAAGACAGTTCAGGAACTGGTGCCTCAGGGGGTGGGCGGGGGGCCAGTCCCAGGACCCAGATGTTTTGACCTCCCTCCCTGGGGGCCCGGAGTGTGTGGACAGGGCAGCCAGCAGCCAGTCCAAGGCCAACAGGAAAGGGTGGGGGATGGGGAGGGCCAGGCTGGGCACGTGGGGCGAGGTGCTCCACCAGCCCAGGGGAGATACACAGCTCGGGTTTATAAAAAGGCATGCTTGCTCTCCAGGGCGGCTCTGGACACTTCCATTCCTCAAGACCGCCTCTTGCACAAGCCCTTCCTGTGTAGAAATCGGGCCCCGCAGTCCCTCTGTGCCCCCACAGGAGCGCGGAAATGAGCTGGAGGAGAAGGGGAAGGAGTGTAGCGGAGAGGGGACAGCGGGTGGGCTGGTGGCCGCCTCCAGCTGTGTGGTCTGGCCTCTGCCCCTCTCAGTTCTGGGACTCAAAGCTCTGCCAGGACCATTTCAGCCAAGTCCGTCCACGCCTCCTTGCCCCGCAGGAGTGGCTCCCCCAGGGACACATTGGCAACTGGGCATGGTACGCTGGTGGAAGTACAGCGGGCGCTACCCCTCCCTTCAGCCGGTGGCCACTGGCCCACCTCTAACCTTCTCAGAACAGGAAAGGACTGGGTGGGGAGGAAGGGCATGCGAGGGGCTGCCTGTCTGGGTTGAGTCACAAACACCTTGACCCTGGGGAAGTCACTTTTTCCCTGTCGTACACCTCACCAGAGAGTGTGAGGCTCAGGAGTGCTGTCGTCCCCATGCAGACAGACGCCCTCCGCGGGGTCCTGGAACCTCCAGGTTCCTGGAGACTTTGGTCGCCAGGGCGGGCGGCCCATCTGACTCAGTCCTGAAGAACCTTTAAACTCTGAAGACCCAAATTCCAGGAGCTTGGTGACTTCCCTGAGGCGGGAAAGGAGAGCACCCCCTGTACCCCGACTCCACCCACGTTTGCAGGGTGGGGGAAGCAGCAGTCCCAGTGGGCGCTGTCTGTCCGTCAGGAAGAGAGAAAACAGACTGGGTGTTCCAGAGGCCTGGTCTTCCAGGCCTAGGAGATGCGGCGGCAGGGCTGTGCCCGGCTCCCTCTGGGCAACGGGAGCAGCTGGGCCTCCACACTTCGCTCCCGCCCATCCAGCACAGCCTCGGGCCAGCCCGCGCTCTGCTGCCGCGCTCACTGTGCACCCTCACCCCAAGTCACGTGGTGCTGTCATCTCTGTTTGCGGGGAAACCAAGTCCCAGAGAGCCGCTGACACTTGCCCAGGCCATGTTGCCGTGAGCCCGAAATTTCAGGACCGGAAGTGTAGCCGACACCCATTGCTGAGTAACAAGCAGCCGCCAGTGCGGATTTGCTCACAGTTCTGTAGTCCAGACAGAGCTGGGCAGGACTGCTGGACCGCTTGTGCAGGGGAGGCTGGGTGGGCCGACGGGCTGCCCCCCCCCCCAGTCCGACACTCTGGCGGGCGTGGCTGGACAGACAGCAGTCATCCCTCCGCGGTCCCTAGGGCTGCTTCCCCAGGTGGCCTCTCTCTAGCAGGGCAATCTGGCTTCCTCACGCGGCCTCTGGCTTCCAAGCTGGAGAATGTAGATGCTGCAAGGCCTCTTAAGGCCTAGGTCTGCAGTCACTTCCACCTCATCCTGTTGGTCAAAGCAAGTTGCCCACAGGCCACCCACACTCCAAGGGTGGGGAGGTAGTGGGCCGTGGGCCCCAAGTTACCAGCCGGGGAGGAAGTGACGGCAGCCGTCTCGGCAGACACTGTCCCACCCAAGGATCCTGCCTAACTGATGAGGGTGGAGAGTGGGTGGTGGCCCATGAGAAGACGGAGGCGGGAGGGCCCAGGAAGCTCCGGGCTCAGCTCCAGGGGGAGAAGAACAGGCTGGCTCTGGCAGGCCCAGGGGGACCAGAGGCCTCAGAGCCCTCTCTCTTCAAGCCTTGGGCTGACTCCCTCTGGGCCTCTACCACCCTGCCCCCTGCCCTCGGAGGGTGAGGTGGCCAAGCCCCAGTGGGGAATGAGGCCAGGCCTGCCCCTCCTGCTGGTGACGACATTCTGCGGGCCAGCCGTGGCTCTGCTGGGGATGTCGCGCTGGCAGGGAGCCCTGCTGGGTTGGTTGCCCCCCACCTGCCCTGCCCTGCCATGCCCCTCCCAGATCTGAGAAGCCTTCTGCCAGCAGCTCCACCTCAGCCCCACCCCAGTCCCTCAAGTTCTGAGAAAATGGTGTCCCTAGATCATGACGTTTTCGGGTCAGTGGGTAGGAGAAGGTGCAGAGTCCCCCCACCTCCGCCTCCAAAGACCTCGGGAATGGCATGTGGCCCCCGGCCTGGGCCTGGAGCTCAGTGTCCCTCTGCCTCTCTTGACCCCCTCAGACCCCAGGGCCCTGACCTCCGCTGCCCTGGCCACAAGCATTGCTATGGGTTGAAGGCCAAGGTTATGGGTCTTGTCCTAGCAGCTTCCTGTGGCCCCAGGCAACCCCAGCCTCCCTCTGAGCCTGGCTTCCTCACCTGTGCCATGGGAGTAGGCTGGCCTTCAAAAGCCCCTGCCACCTAGATTTCCATGACCCTCACCTTCTAGAAGGGGAGGAGAAGTCACTAAGAAGGACTGGGCAGAGGTTCTAGGCAATGACCACCGAGCAGAAGGTGCCGCACCGACAGCACCCGCTGTGTTCTGAGCCGTTAACACGTGCGAACTTCCTTGATCCGGGCAACGCACAGTGCAGTAGCTGCAGCTCTGCCTCCCATGGCACGGAAGAGCAAACGGAAGAGCAGGGAGGTTCGAGGACCAGCACAAAGCCTCCCCGATGGCGGAATTCGACTCTTGCCTTCTTCACCCGTGTTCCCAGCCGGAGTCCTCCACCATCCTGTGGCTGAGGTGTTTTGAACCAGAGTTTTTCTGAGCCCCTGAGCTTTTCTGAGTGCCAAGTTCCTGTCCTTCCTGTAGCAGCTTGCAGGAAGCAGGCCAGACCCTTTTACGGGTGCAGCACGCCGTGGGAACTGGAGGATGGGCCCTCTGCGAGTGTCTGCGCTAGCCAGGCCCTGCCTGGGGGAGGGCAGCGGCGCAGGGGACAGTGGCTGCGATGGAAAGGTCTGGAAACCCTGCCAGGGGAGGACCCAATAAAGAACCTGGGAGGAGACGTGGTGGAGGGACTCACCAAATTTCTGAAGGACCGTGGTGCCAGTGCAGAAACGGAGTTGCTTTGGCCAGTTCCAGGTGGCGGGGTCTAGGATTTCTAGCACCCAAAGCTGACCCATGCTAAAGAGCTGCTGTGGGAGACAGTGAGTGTCACTTCAGAGCTGCGTGGGACAGGGGGACCGGAGGAGATGACCTTGAGCAGCCCCGCCCCCCAAGTTTGCAGGTATGAGGTTCAATCCAGCTACGTTTGGACAGTCCCAACAGCCTCAGGGTGTGTGTGGGTTAAACATCAGTGGCTGAGCCTCCTGCTGCCCACTGGGCCCTTTTCCCAACTCACAGCACATTTAGTAGGTGACTTTCTCTCTTCTAGCTCCATCAGCCTGGCTCCAGCTGAACAGCCCAGTCCCCTGATCAGGCAGGGCTCCCAGCAGTTCATTAAATTTCTTTTTTTAAAGATTTTATTTATTTATTTTTAGAGAGAGGGAAAAGGAAGGAGAAAAAGAGAGAAAGAGAAACATCAATGTGTGGTTGCCTCTCACATGTCCCCTAATGGGGACCTGGCCTGCGACCCAGGCATGTGCTCTGACTGGGAATCAAACTGGCAACCCGCTGGTTCGCAGGCCAGCACTCAGTCCACTAAGCTATACCAGCCAGGGTTTGTTCATTAAATTTCCTGCTGACCCAAAGGACCTCGAAAACCCTACATGGGCCCGCTCTGGGGCCATGGATTTTGGGCTCAGACAAGTGAAATAGACTGGACGTCCCACAGATGGCCTTCCGGGCCCAGGAGATGTGGCCATGGGGCTGCGGGAAAGGCCCAGGACGGAATCTCGCTGACGGGCCCCAGGAGCTGACGCAGCTGTAGATGGACAGGCTGTGAGCTGGTGTCATTAGGCTGTGCCCCCACCTCTGTTTTTGGCATCTTTGCCAACGTGGGCGCTGGCTGTGGGGTGAAGGCAGGGGGAGGGAGTCAGGAGAGGGGTCTCGGGGTCGGGGGGGCCACGTCCCATCTGCCCTCCTTGTGGAACATTGCCTTATGAACTTGTAGGGAGTGCCAGCAGGGCTTTGTGGGTGCAGGGAGGTGTTCCTGTGTGTGTGCACGTGGGGTGTGTCTGCGGGCCAGTGTGTACGAGGTTTGGTGTGAATGTGTGAATGTGAGAGTGTGTGTGTGCAACACTAGGGCGGGGGTCTCCCAGTGGGTGCCCCTGCAGGCAGATGGGCGCTCACTCCGCAGGCGTCCCAGGCATGTGAGGGTGGGCTGGGCATTTCTACTCTTCTCCGCCAGCGTGGCCTCTGGTGTGCCCCAGCCTGGTCCCCTCACGGGTCCAGGCCCCAAGCCTCACTCCGCAGGCCACGCTCCTGGGCTGGCCACGGGCTGAGGTGGGTGTCACCTGCTCAGCTTCCACCTCGAGAGCCAGGCTAACTCAGCATCCATGGTGTCCCTGGAGCCTGTGGGGTCCTCAGGATGAGTTGCTCCCTTGGTGCTGCTCCTTACCTTCTGGCTGGAGAGCCAGCCATGCAGGGGCCAGTCTCTTCTCGCTGCACCCCCGCGGCTCCTGGGAACGGGGGTGCAGCGAGAGGGGGTGTGTGAGGCTGCGAGGGCCGCCTGGGGAAGGCAGAGGCATGAAGACAAAGCAGGCTCTGCATTTCTAGGGGCGGTCACCAGGGCCCAGTTAAGTGTCCCGCTGTGTTTGCCTCCTGGGTCACATCCATCTGCCACTCCACAGCAGCCCTGGCCCTAATGGGAGGACTTCTCCGGTCCAAAGGTCTTCCCTGCCTGGAAGCTGGCACTTTTCTCTCTGCGCTCCCACCAGCCTCACACTCTCCGCAGAAGAACTTACAGATGAGGGGCGTCCCCCCAGACACGCTCACAGAGGCCAACGCAGGGGGTTACTGAGGCTTCTTTCCTGGGCAGCAGTATTTACTGGGCAGCCCTGTGTGCCAGGCTGTGCTAGGTGCTGGGGAGCCGCCAGCACAGTCGGGACAAACATCCCTGCCCTGGTAGTGGTTTTGTTCCAGGGGGGAGACAAGCAAAAGAACAGAAACATGGAAAGTACCTAGTGCGCTGGAAGGTGAAAAGTCCTGTGGAAGGGAGGGCAGCAGGCAGAGGGATCAGCCACGTGATACCTGGGGAAGCGCGGTCTGGACAGGGAACGGCCCACGCACAGGAGGTCGATGGGCTCAGGTGTGAAGGGAGGCGCCAGGCCAGGCCGGGCCGGGCCGGGAGGGCCCTGTGGCCCCTGAAGGACTCTGGCTTCACTGTGGGGAGGATGGGAGCCACCGCAGCTCTGAGCAGAGGGGGGAGGTGACCTGACATGTGCATTCCAGGATCCTAGCTGCTCGGTGGGGCAGGGGCAGGAGCAGGGGCAAAACGCCAGAGGGAAAGTTCCGGCAAGAAGGCGGGTGAGAGCCAAGGAAGGATTGCGAAAGGATCGTAAGAAGCTAGGAAAATTCCTGGGCAAGTGGAACTGAAATCGGAAAAGCTTGTCACTACCTGGTCCAATACGCAGGGGCAGGGATTGAATCTCTATGGGCGCTTTACTCAGACGTCCAGCGATCTGAGAAGACAGCAGGTTTGTACCCTGAGGTTTAAGACCGTCTTAAACTCCATTTTAAACCGACCCTTTTTATAGAGAGAAGGAAAGTGTAGGTAAGGGGTTTGGAATTCAGGGAAAAGTCAATCAGCTAAAAGCTGCAGCATTTTTTTATCTGAGGTTTGGGGGGTGGTCTTTACCTGCGTCCTGGGCAGTGAGCCTCTCCCCCTGGAGCACGGAGGGGGGGCGCGGAAACCGTCCTGACCTCTTGCAGTCCTCCCGGGGCACAAAGGGGGAACTGCTTACGTTCTCTTGGAGTCAAGGTGGGTCATACCTTCGGTTCCTGGAACAATGGCTTTTTACAAGCTTATTAGCTATTACCTAAACTAAAATTTTCCAACTCTTGAGTCACCCATCAGAATGGGGAACCTGAGACAAGAAAATTAAACAAAGGCCAAACAGTTCGAGCAATTTACAGCCAGCTGGTGAATTGCAAGACCTTACCTTCCCGACCCAGAGAATCCGTAACCTCTCTGGCTAGAAACCGCAGGCATCTGGGGAGGAGAGGAATTCAGCACATTGGACTTCTAATTCAAAGCTTGCGGGTTCAAGTCCTACCAGAGTCACCAGAACTAAACCTGGAGGGCAACCGAGTCCAGGCCTCCTATCGCCTGTCACCGGTCAGCCAAAAAGCCAAGACAGGGATTGGATTGTAATTGTGCTTTTATTACTATCAGAGACCAGCAGTCTGAGAGGGTGGTAGGTTGAAACCCTAACATCCCCTTTACTTCGAGGTTTCAGAAGCGTTTATATATGGGAAAAATGGGAATTCAGGAGGGGAAAATTCCTACGGGGAGCTGAAAGGGAAGTCAGCAGCTTCTTCCAGAGCTGCCGCCTTTGTTCTGGTGTTATTTCTCCATTTGCATTAGAATTCCTCTCTTACCCCGGACGCCAGCCAGTGGTTTACGGCCAGGGAGGTTACAGATTTTCTGGGTAGGGAAGATAAGGTCTTGGAGATTCACTAGCTGGCTGTAAATTGCTGACACTCTTTTACCTTATTTAATTTTCTTGTCTCAGTTTCTCCATTTCATTTGCCCAGACATTTTCCCAGCTTCTTGCTGTCTTGTCTCAGTGTGAGAGCTCAATTCTGGAGCCGCCAGGATTCCCTGCTGTGGGAGGAGCCAGGAGGAATGGGGGAGGGGTCTCTGAGATGGTGGGCGAGCCAGGCATCCTTCACCTGGCTCCTGAACACTTTGAGAATCCGGTAGCAGCCAGGTGCCCTCTCCCAGAAAAACGTGCACACGTGTGCACACCCACCCACACATGCAGACAGGCGCACATGTTTGCACGTGCATGCACACACATTCACACAGGAGTAGACTCATTCCCGTGTTTCCACGTGGGCATGCACATTCGCTTGCTCACAGACACACCCTGCTACAAGGGATTTTAGAAGATTCCTGGACCCCTGTCCCCCAGGTAATGAACCCCTGTCTAATCCATTCCTCCTACTTGACAAGTGTGGAGACAGACTAGCTGAGAGGGACTTGTCCAAGGCCACCCAGACAGAGAGGGTCTAACCAGCAGGACTTGGTTCTGACACCCAACCGGGGACATCAGGAGACCCCTGCCTTAGGGCCTTTGTCCCCCGGCACTGAGCAGGGTGCCAGGGGAAACCCCTCTCATCCTTGTGCCCAAAGAGCTCACAGGGAGGCCAGGATATCAGAAAGGAAGTACTCGGCCCTGAGAGGGCCCCTGACCCCGCGGTGGGCTACGCCTGTGAAACTCAGAGGAGGAAGTCGGAGGGGGGTCTGCGATGAGGCACTGAGCCGCGACCCAGAGGCTGAGGTGGTGCAATGCAGGAAACGTTCAAACATGTGGAGAACCTTCGGTGAGTTTATTTGAGCCAAACTGAGGACAATTGCCAGGAAGCAATATCTGAATGGATTGAGAAATGCTCTGGAAAATGGCAGTTAGCACCTTAATTTATACACTAGAATCAAAGGAGGGGCCATAAGGCCGTTACCTGAAGTCCGTTGGTGATAGATTAGGGAGGCAGGAGAAAGCAAAGTGGGGAAACCTCCGGGATTGGATAAAAGGTGAAATGATAGATCGTACTTCGTTCACAGAGGTGTGTAAGGAACAGTCCACAGACAACAGTGAACAAGATAATAATAGCAAAGAGGGGATTTGTGAGCACAGCGTGTGCCCCCAGGGGTCTGGGAAAAACGGGAAGTTACCTTGACATTCCAAAGGTCTGTTATCACAGATGCAAGAAGATAATAGGCAGTCTAGTTAAGGTAAAGATTGACCTTTGCTAGGGAACAATCCTGGCCTGGGACTGGAACTGCTTTTAGT
Source organism: Micronycteris hirsuta (assembly GCA_004026765.1). Classification (NCBI taxonomy): domain Eukaryota; kingdom Metazoa; phylum Chordata; class Mammalia; order Chiroptera; family Phyllostomidae; genus Micronycteris; species Micronycteris hirsuta. Next base: position 537 of record PVJI01010721.1, on the reverse strand, counting down.
TAATAAGTTTTCATTTTAGACCATCCTCCGTGGTTACTTGAGACCTCCCCTGAGCTTGTCAGGTCAGTACGTGGCCCCTTTTCGTCCACAGTACTGAGGGTGGGCTGGGATGGCCTGGCAGGCCAAGTCCCGCAGCAGCAACAGCAGCAGCAATAGCAAAGGCCCTGAGGTGGGAGCTCTCCAAACGGGGCACGAGCAGGGCCTCTGGGCACCGGACGTCAGAGCGGCCTCTCAGGGGAGGGAGCACCTGGATTGGGTCTTGGAGGATGAGTAGGAGTTTTTCCAGAAAGGCTCTCTGAGCAGAAGGACTAACCTATGTCAGGGGCCAGAGATGAGGGAAGTGGGAGAAACTGTAAGCATTTCAGAGGGCTGCATGCTGTGTGCTTTGGGGAGGGGCTCCGGAATGAATAAATGAATGAGCAAATGAATGAATGGAGTGCATGTGAGGGAGGGTGGGAGAGGATGCCTTTAGTGACTTTATCCAGCAGGTGATGAGGAAGGAAGGGGACCGAACATTAATTGAAAACCTCTACTGCC